>JAJQKJ010001118.1:0-74816 GCA_029574335.1 Rana kukunoris | reverse complement strand
TTTCCCTTTTTCCCTTCGTTTTACACTGCAAGGGACAAAGATAGTCTGCAGGTCACCTGACCAGTTACACCAAGCCCTTGTGGACTTCAAATTAATTGAGCAACCCTCTGCCACATCATCCACACGCAGAAGATCGTCATCATCCTCAGCCAACAACCATGCTACGCAGCAGGACCAAAATGAAGACTTCCATCAGTCAAGCAAACGAGGCAGATTCGTGTCACATCCTCCTGAACGAGAAGACTCAATGGACTGATCATCTTACATTATTAACCATTTTTCCCTTTCTCTCTAGGTTGGAACTCTGGTCACTTGCATCTGAGCTGCTTGTACCACCCTTAGGGTGACCCCCCTCTTCTGGTAACGACCCCAAATCCATTCACTAGGTAATAATATTGTAACCACCACCCTACCCTTTTATCACACATTCCCCATAGTAGCCTACCCAACTATACCCTTCCCCCCTTTTCTGGAACCACATCCATGGCTCTGTACTCTGAAACTTTGGTAAAATCCAGAGAAAGCAAGAATAGTTTATCACGCCAATCCCTCCTAACCGGCACAAATTCATGACCACCTTCCTTTAATTGTTAAATTCCACTCTCTTTAAGCGAACGGTTGCCTACTGCACCCCCTCTCCCTCAAGTCATTCTGGCTATCGCAATAGATGACAGCAATATGGATTTAATCCTATTGTTCTAATCTATCCCTAATAATCCAGACTCCACTCTACTCCCACTCCCAACCTAACCTCCCGGTATATCTCCTGGGTGATCCCGCCTGTCCCAAGACCCCTATACCCCATTAGGCAGTACCATTTACCTCAGGTACGATAGGGTTCCCCCTCCCTTGCTCAGCTAATATTGTAATATTCTACATAGCCAAGCGCATCCTCTCATCTCTTACAATTGCTCTTCTCTCCCCTTTTTGTACACTACGGAACGCGGCACTCTGACCCTTGGAAAAACATGTGCCCCATTTGGTCTAACTCAGACCCCCAACTTAATATGTGGGGATCTGACGGAGACCCCCCTTTTCCCTGGTGGGGATCCTTTTCCCCAACCACGGACTTATGCTAAATATGTTTGTTACAATTTGTTAACTGTTGTTGCACTAACCTTTGTTGTCTTTTATTTTTCCCCTGAAACCTCCTTTCCTGCCCTTCTCCCCATCCAGTCTGCACGGAGTGGTCCGGTAATTGCTACACGCGGAGCACGGTAAGATTGAGTTGTCGGTTTGGCTACCATGGCACCATTGAACTTATTGTCACTCAATGTTCAAGGCTTAAACATACCACAGAAGCGATCAAAAGCTTTCAGGCTTTTCCCAGTCAAAAAAGGCCCACATAGTCTGCCTTCAGGAAACTCATTTCACCCCAAGCACAACCCCTAAGTACTTTCACACAGCTTATCCACAAGTTTACAATGCATCCGCCACAGTAAAGAAAAGAGGCACCCTTATAGCCTTCCACCGCTCGACTCCTTTCACATTGAACACAGAAATCAGAGACACAGAGGGGAGATACCTGATCTTAACAGGCTATATTTTAGACACGGCAATTACGATTGTCTCATACTATGCCCCTAACCTCAATCCTATGCCATTCATGTCTCACCTTCTTCAAACCATAAATGCTCATAAACTTGGCTCCCTTCTGATTTGCGGAGACTCAAACCGGGTTCTTCTCCCTTTCTTAGACAAGTCCCCCTATATTCAACACAAACACCATCCTAATGGAATCTTCCCAATCTCCTCTCAAAATACAACCTGGTGGACTCATGGAGGGAGATGAACCCAACAAAACGCAACTTCACCTATTTTTCAAATCCGCACCAATCATTTAGTAGAATAGATCACATATTCCTAACGACCGGAATGATGCCTGAAGTCCTCCACTCCAATATAGTCCCTATTCCGTGGTCAGACCACAACGCAGTTCTTACAACTATTGCCTCAACCATTCCAAAAAAGCACGACCCGGTCTTGGTATATGCCTGAGCTATTACTTAACCCACCCACTCACTGTCTAGAAATAGAACAATCTTTAAGAGACTATCTAACCCACAATGAGAGCCCTGAAATATCCGCCCTCACACTCTGGGAAGCCCACAAGCCAGTTCTAAGAGGGACTATTCAGAGACAATTAGGGATCCTCAAAAAACAAAGGAAACAAATGGCGATGAAATTGGAAAAATAATTTAATCTAGCATTTTTAGACTTCCAAGACAATTATTCACCCAGAACTAAGGACCCGCCTAGACAAAGCTCGCTTAGAGTACGACCTATTCCTTACAGAATCAGCCAATAAAAGTTTAAACAGGTCCAAACACACCTTATACAAACAAGCCAACAAGCCGGGGGCTTATTTAGCAAGATCATTAAATTTCTTTAAGAAATCCTATACCCCCATTAAACTGAAATTGGCTAACAACATCATTTCTAGCAACCCCCTTAAAATCGTACAAAAATTTAGCTCCCACCTGAAAAAACTGTACTCGGATACAAATGTAATCAATGAAAAAGAGGCGGACTCCTTTTATTCGCAACTCCATCTACCCCAAATGTCGGACTCCCAAAGATTGCAATTAGAATCACCTGTATCACATAATGAAGTAAGCAACGCGATAAAGGACCTTAAACTAAATAAAAGACCTGGACCCGACGGATTCACTGCTAAATATTACAAAACATTCACTGAACTCCTCTCACCAAGGCTAGCTGAGGCCTTTAATGACTTGCTAAACCGAAAATCCTTCCGACAGGAATCACTCATGGCCACAATCTGTATGATACCAAAACCACAAACCGATAACACCGCATGCGAAAACTTTCGTCCCATTTCAATGCTGAATACGGACATTAAACTTCTTGGTAAGATCTTGGCGGTGCGCCTAAACAGAATAATAGGCTCACTGGTCCATCGTGACCAGGTTGGCTTTATACCGAACCGACAAGCAGGTGACAATATTAGAAGGGCGTACTTGCTAGCTCATATAGCTAAGAAAAGGGGCATCCCAGCGTGCTTTCTGTCACTGGATATAAAACAAGCTTTCGACTCTATATCCTGGTCTTACCTAAAATATGCATTACAAAAATGGGGCTTTGGACCCAACTTCATGACATGGATAATGGAATTATACAATAATCCGAAGGCTTGCGTCAAATACGCAGGCTACAAGTCAGACCCATTTTCCATTGGCAGAGGCATAAGACAGGGATGCCCGCTTTCCCCTCTTTTGTTCGCCCTCCTCATAGAACCACTTGCGCATAAGATTAGGTCAGACCCCAAGATCTTAGGTATAGAGGTAGGGGGCCATAAGCATAAACTATGTATGTTCGCCGATGACATCCTCCTTTTTCTCGCGACCCCTCAGGTAACAGGCCCAAACCTAATGTCCCTACTAAAACATTATGCGTCTTTCTCAGGACTAGTTATAAACCCCAAAAAGAGCTTGGCTCTCAATATATCACTCTCAGCTTCAGACCTTAATGCAGCTAAATCTGGTCTTCCCTTTCAATGGTCAGATAAAAACATTCCATACCTAGGAATCCGCCTTACGGCTTCTTTCACAGAGATATTTACAGCCAACTACCCCACCCTTCTAAAAGAGATATCGAATCTTTTAAAATCCTGGTCTCATTTACCTTTATCTTGGCTTGGAAGAATTAACGCAATCAAGATGTCAATTCTGCCTAAACTCCTTTACCTCTTTAGAGTTTTCCCAGCCCCAATCCCATCATACTACTTAAGGATTGTACAAAAAAGAGTTTCCAACTTTGTGTGGGGCTCCTCCAAACCAAGATTAAAACATCAAATCTTGCATCTCCCCAAAGTTAAAGGAGGACTGGGGCTACCCAACTTTTTGAACTATTATAGAGCTGCACAATTAGCCACGTTAGTAAAGTACCACACAACAAAGGAACCTCCCCTCTGGGTTTCGATTGAAGCGGTGGAATGCGACCCCATCCCGATTTCCAACATTATGTGGATCCCATCCAAATCACGCAAACATATCCATAACCCCATTCTTAAGCACTCTATTTCCCTATGGGACAATTTAAAGATAAAGAACTCCCTTTTATCCTCCCATGTTCCACTCTTATCATTCTATAAAAATCCATCGTTCTACCCTGCTTGGATCTACCCCAACACCTTTAACCACTTAAGGACCGCCGCATGTACATTTACGTCGGCAGAATGGCACCGACAGGCACATCAACGTATATATACGTTGGTGCCTTGGGGGGGATCGGGGGTCCGATCGGACCCCCCCCCGTACATGTGGCGGTCCGCGCGGCTGCAGGAGCGATCCAACAAGTGGGGGCGGCTATCCGTTTTCATCCGCCCCCTCCAGATCGCTCCCAGCCAATGCGCGCGCCCCGCCCTCTGTCACTTCCTCCTCCTGTGTAAACACAGGAAGGAGGAAGCGACGTGATCTCTCCCTCGGCGTTTGTTTCAAGCGCCGCTGAGGAGAGATCACAACACACCAAGTAAGTCTGCACCAACAGCACACTTACACACAGACACAAACACATTTAACCCCCCGCGATCGCCCCCCCCCCCCTCCCCCCTGTCACAGTGTCACTGAATGCAGTAATCATACATGTATGATTACTGTATTTAGTGTCAGTGTGACAGACAGTGTGACAGTCAGTCAGTGTTAGTGTCAGGGTAGCCCCCCCACCCCCCCCAATAAAGTTTTAACCCCTTGATCACTGCCCTAGTTAACCCTTTCACTCCCTATTGCCAGCGTCACTAAGCGATCATTTTTCTGATCGCTGTATTAGTGTCGCTGTTCCCGCTAGGTAGCTAATTTTTTTTTAATGCGATTTTTTTTTTACTAAAGACATGTGGCTAAATAAATTTTGGCCTAAATGTTTGACTAAAATTTAGTTTATTGGTTTTTTATTATAACAAAAAGTAAAAAATATTGATTTTTTTTTCAAAAATGTCGCTCTATTTTTGTATATAGCGCAAAAAATAAAAATCGCAGAGGCGATCAAATACCACCAAAAGAAAGCTCTATTTGTGGGAAAAAAAGGACGCACATTTTGTTTGGGAGCCACGTCGCACGACCACGCAATTGTCTGTTAAAGCGACGCAGTGCCGAATCGCAAAAACCCCTTGGGTCATTTGCCAGCGTATTGGTCCGGGTCTTAAGTGGTTAAAGAATGGGTGAAAAAGGACTGTACATGCCTGTATAAATTCTTGGATTCCTCTACATTTAGGTCCTTTCCGGATTTATGCGAAATCTATAACATACCACAATCTGAAATATTTAGATACCTCCAAATTAAAAACTTTTTCAAACCTTATGCAGACTCCATCCCCAGCCCTCCCCGACTATCTGCCTTTGAAAAGCTCTGCAAAAGCACCCCTCCCTCTAGAGGTTTGATCTCATCAATATACTCCCAGTTGTTGACTAACTCTATTACGGGGAAACTCCCCTATGTAAACAAATGGGAACTAGACCTGGATATCGAACTAGATCCAGAAGACTGGAATCAAATATGGACCAACACTAAATCTGCTTCAATAAATGTACTAGCTTGTGAAACTAACTATAACGTTCTTACTAGATGGTACCTAGTTCCTACTAGGATTGCGAAATTTGTGCCAAACTACTACCCTGAACATTGTTTCAGGGGCTGCTCATCTCCAGGAACATTCTTTCATATCTGGTGGTCGTGCCCTAAAGCACAGTTATTCTGGTCAGAAATTTTCACAATAATCAGTCAACTATCGGGTAAGGGGATCCCATTGGACCCCAAAAGCGCATTATTAAACCTCAAACCCAAAAATGTCTCACATAAACAATTTAAACTATTAACACAGCTCTTTACAGCTGCGAAACAAACATTGGCAAAAGCATGGAAAACCACTAATCTATCAATTAACGAAGTAACGAACAGAATGAACCTAGCTATGACTCACGCCAAAATGATGGCAATCGACATGGACGCGACCGCTGGATTCGAAAGAACCTGGAAACCGTGGTATGAATATGCAATACCCAACGAAATCAATGATATTGTATTATTACCATGGTAGCCCAGCCTGTTTAACAGTCTACCGCTTAGCGTATATTTGATATTGACAGCCAATTCCGGACCACTCCTGCAGAAACCCTTTTCTCCCCTCCCCGCTTTCCTCCCCACCCTCCTCCCCCCGCCTTGGGCTCTGACTATGAACCTCGTTATTATACATGTTCTTAGCATTGTTATAAGGTTGATTTTGGTTGAAACACTTACGTTGACGCATCAGGACTCTTGCCTAAACCACAGCTTTAAAACCATCTGGGCTGGTTGGAAGAAACAAAGCATCTTTAAAAAAACTCCAGAAAATTGGTCTCTTAGTTATAACCTTATCTGTACTATTAATATGTCCATTGAAGCCACCAGACTCACCTGTTGTGAACTTACCACTTATGTAAACCAAGAAATTATTCTGTGTCTGTAATTAACTTATTTTATTTGTTGAATTGTACATTTCTTTATCACCTCAATAAAGATATATTGACAAGGAAAAAAAAAGGAGATAACATTTGATAAAATAGGAATGACGTAAAGGAATACTCTTACTCTTCATTTTCTGGATCTCCTCTGCTTGGTTTCCCACGACAGTTGGAACATTCTTGGAAAGAGGCCCTGTAATACACAAAGAACCAGTTCATCCCTGTCTTCCAAAGGGTTAATTCTGTGTTAGGGATTGGGCTAGGAATTAGGTAAGTGTAAAGCCTCGTACACACGGTTCGATTGTTGAAAGGGGATTGTCTGTTGACAGACTGTTGTCCTAAAGTCTTATGCCGCGTACACACGATCGGATCGGACATCCGACAACAAAACCGTGGATAATTTTCTGACGGATGTACGCTCAAACTTGTCTTGCATACACACGGTCGCACAAATGTTGACGGAAATTGCGAATGTCAAGAACACGGTCACGCACAACGGCACAATAAAATGGAAGTTCCATACCATGTGCACCACCCTTTGGGCTCCTTCTCCTAATCTTGTGTTAGCAGAAGTTTGTAAGAGACGATTTGTGCATTTCAGTCCGTTACTGCTCTTTGCAGAGTGACAGATGTGCTATCTCCATTACGAACGCTAGTTTTACCAGACAGAGCGCTTCCGTCTCATACTTGATTCAGAGCATGCGTAGAGTTTGGTGCGTCGTAATTGTCTACACGCTCAGAGTTTCCGAGAACAGATTTTGTTGTCGTTAAATTTGAGAACCAGCTCTCAAATTTTTGTTGTCAGAGATTCCGACAGAAAATGTCCAATGGAGCCTTCACACTACATTTGATGTCGAAAATTCCTAGCGTGTGTATTACAGTTAGTACACTCCTTTTAGACAATAGTTTTCCAATTTTTGGCCAACAAATGTTGGATGGCAGGCTAGTAAATTTTCGGAGCACAACGAGTCCATGTCTGATTTTCATATGGTCAGTACACAAATCCATCACAGAAAAGTCTAAAGTAAAATCACGCATGCTTGGAATCAATGCTCACCAAACATGAAAAATTAGCAGAAGGGGACCAAGGGTGGCACTCAAGAGCTGAAATTCCTCATAGTACTTCACTACGTTTGTGGCACGACAAACGTTAGTATGCAAGACAACATCCTGGCACATGCCCGTTTGACAATAATCAGACGCCCGGTTGGCCAACAATGGTACCGTGTGTACGAGGCTTAAGAGTCAGAGGTTAAGGGGCCAAGCTTAAGTGTTGGAGTCAGGTTTTGGAGGTTATGTGCAGGTGTTAAAGGGCTAGTGTCAGGTTTAAGGGTCAGCTCAAGTATAAGCGCAATGAGGAAGGTCACATTCTAAATGTTAATTTTAGAGGATAGCTATTCCCATGAACTCTTTCCTCTCCCATGGTGTACCATTGAATTCCTTTATTGATGTTTCCAGAGCAAACAGTTTCTTCATCACCTTGGAATCTGGGGATGAAGATAATTCACACAATAAGTAGACATAACCTCAGCCACCACCTAGTGCTTCCCCTCCCCCAAATGAGTTCCCTCTTACCATCCTGAGACAGCATGCTTTCTACAGACTGCACCCCCATACTCAGATTCCCAAGCTTTACATCCATGTTATGTTGCATGTCCTCCAGTTGTTGATCTACCACAGACAAAGAACTGATGTTTATTTCTAGGAGGAGAGTTCCTCAAACTGCATCTAGATGTGACTCCTACTATGACCCAGATCACCATCTGTCTCTTCCTTTTTTTTTAGATGTCATCTTATGCCTCGTACACAGGATCGGAATTTCCGATGGAAAAAGTCTGTCTGACTTTTTCCATCGGAAATTCTGACCGTGTGTATGCCCATCTGAGTTTTTTCCATTGGATTTTCAGAGAAATTCAGAGTTTACATAGAGAACATGTTCTCTTTTCCTCCGATGGAATTCCTTCAAAATTTCGAAGCGAGTTTGGTCGGGCTAAGGCTGCATTCACATCTGAGCATTTTGTCGCTCAAAGACGCTAGAGGGGAAAAATAACATTATTCTCTATGGAGGTGGTTCACATCTCCAATGCAAAACGTTGTACACCGAAAGAACGCCGAACGCCTGAATTTCCAACAAGTCCCGGACCCTTTTTTCGACGCGCGTATTGGGTGGCTTGGGCGTTTTCCATAGCCGACAATGACCTGTACAAAACCGCGGTTTAAAAACGACGCGTTTTGTCACGGCAAATCGCGGTAAAAAACACTGCAAATCGCCTACGCGAATGCAGCCTTAAGCCTGATGGTGTGTACGGGGCATAAGAGTAACTATATATCTAGAGAAGTTGGACACATCTGCCCTCTGAACTGTGTGATTACATAGGAATGTTGATTCACAGCAGTCAAAGGCTCAAGATCATTTGTTTCCCCCTTTACTACTGCCCCTGGATTACCTGTGAGGGCCTTCATTGAGGTTTCCATAGTAGACAGCTTCTCCATAATCCTGGAACCTGTGGGTAGAGAACATACACAGGGTGAGGGAGACATGTCTTCTTTCAAACACTGTTGCCCTTCAAACTGACCGGTAGCAGGGCTGTCTTAATGAATGGGCACACTTGGGCACTACCCAGGGGCCCCAGCTGCATGGGGGGTCCATGGTCAGGGCATGGAAAAGGTGGGGGGCGAGTGCCATGTTGGGTGAATATACTGGCTTTTGGCTGCCCGGGTCACCCTTCTTTAGGAGTAGCTGCAATGTTACTCCTGTCAAAAGAAGCAGCGACTGGCTTCTGCTTGAGAAAAGATTCAACTTTCTCCTCCCTCCTGTAGGGGAGGAAGAAAGCAGGCGCCGAGACTGAGAACTCACCTCAGTCTCAGCACGTGAGAGAGGAAGAAGGAGCTGCCGTCATTGTAGGTGGGAACAGCCTTTGTGATCTGTGAGTACAAGGGGGGCACAACTCTGATGTATGGGGACACTGTGATGGGGTATGGGACCCCATGGGTATGGGTACACCTGATGTATATGGTTACAGCGATAGGGAAACATGATGGAAGGGGGTACTGATGCAGACCGGTAGGGGCCCCAGCGAATTACTTTGCCCAGGGGCCCATGATGCTATTAAGATGACACTGTCTGGGACAGGTGGTCCTCTCTGGAGCGCATATCCATACTCAGTTTCTCGATCGTCATATTCATGTTCTTCCTCAACTCATCCAGCCATTGACCTACCAGAGAAAACAGATTTAATAAAATCAAGCAAGGATTAGTAAGGTAACTCCCTCAAACTGCACTCATATTGCATCTCCCAAGAGTTACCCAGCTCACTAGGTGTCTCTGCCTTGTTTATGTTGTCCTCCAATGTAACTGTATATCTTGAGAAGGAAGGCAACATGAGTTAATGAATGGTTAAGTGGTAGGGGGCGCTGTGTGCGATATAAATTGCTAAAAAGTGATCGTGTTGGTAAGAATGGTGAACATACATACAATTTCCAATTGCATAAGCAATTGTGCATTCATGAACTATTTATTTTTGTCACTATTCACTAGGAATTATTCCACTGGTTCAAACCAATTGACTTACTGATTTTTGCATTTATCTGTTTGGAAATTGTATGTATGTTCACCATTCGTACCAACACGATCACTTTTTAGCGATTTATATCGCACACAGCGCCCCCTACCACTTAACCATTCATTAAACACTTTACACACTCCATTTCACAGGGGAGCAGCTTAAAATAAATTTCACTTATTTTTATATTTATTTATTTAAGTATTTAATTAATTATTTTTTCATGATCTATTATAAAAAAAATTGGTGCAAAAATTCAACCTTTTTTACCAACATTAGTTAATATCATTTCTGATATTCTCACTCCCTGGATGACAGGCAGATGGCCCCCAAGTTGGAATATAACCAATTACAGCTCTAACTTTGCATGGCAAAGCCGACTCTGATTTGACCACTCTGCAAGCAAGCTTCAAAGAGAGCTATGGCTGCCAAGATAATTGATGACAAAGATCAAAAGAGCAACAGATACATAGGCAATACTGCCCCTAGAGGCCAATACGGCAAGACAGATTAGTAATATAATCTATTAGGCCGGATTCACACCTATGCGAATTGGTTGCGGCTTAAACCGCATCTAATACGCAGAACATTTCTAAATACATTGGCCCGGATTCAGAGAGAATTAGATTATCGTAGCGTATCAGAAATACACTACGCCGCCGTTTTTTACCTGGCTCTACGTGGAATACAGGTAGATTTTGTCCAGTAAACGACGGCGGCGTAGTGTATTTCTCCCGTCGCAATCCATCTACACGAGTAGGGGGCGTGAAGCATTGAAAATAGGCGCGTTCCCGCGGTGATCGAACTGCGCATGCTCCGTTCGCAAATTTCCCGCCGTGCATTGCGCGAAATCACGTCGTTACGTCATTCGTTGTTTGAGTAGCGTCGTTTACGGACATTTCTATTCCCGAACGACTTACGTAAAAAAAAATTAAATTCGACGCGGGAACGACGGCCATACTTAACATGGGCTACGCACCGTTAGACCAGCAAAAAGCTGGTCTAACAGTACGTAAAAAAAATAGTTGTAAGCGATTGCGAAGACCGCTCGTATCTTCGTGGATCGCCGTAAAAACTCATTTGCATATCCCGACGCATCAAAACAACGCGAACTCCTCCCAGCGGCCGCAAAAATATCGCAGCGTAGATCCGAAGGCTTACGAAGACGTAAGCCTCTCAGATCGAAGCCCGAAGCCGCCGTATCATGGTTTGAGGATTCAAACTAGTGATACGGCGCGCGAAATTTGAAATTACTCCTGTCTAACACTAGTTAGACAGGCGTAATTGCTCTATGAATCTGGGCCATTGTTTTCAATGAGGCTGGTTCACATATGTGCATAACATTCGCACTGCGCATTGCAGAAAAAAACGTGTGCGGATTTTATGCCTTGCGGTGCGGCTGAGGTGCGAATTCAGTCCCATTATCTTCTATGGGTACGCAGCTGATTCGCAGATGTGTTCAGTTCTCTTCAGGAATTTCTCTCATTCAGCTCAATACACTTCTCCCCCACTCTCCTCTCACCCGGAAATCCTCCCAGGTCTCCAAATTCGCAGCTAAAACGTTGCTAATCTGCTGAACACTTCTCTTATCTTTGCAGATAGATTACAGAGCTGAAAATCGCACCGCACAAGTGTGATTCCGGTGACGCGTCATATTCGGCTCCCACATCACAGACTGGTCCGGAAGTGCTGTGGTGGCCAACTGCGCATGCGCGATGCGTTCCAAACGCATCTGCGATGCGTTCCAATGCATTTACGACACTGCACACCAGCGAAGCCGTCATTCAGAGCGACGCTTCGCTCGGACCGGCTCGCTCCGCTCGCTTGGCCTCCTGGCTCTTTTTTTAACATCCTCCAATCCACAGGGATGTTAAGGAAAGAGCCTGGATGCCGAACGAGGTTTCGCTGGTGTGCACTGCCGTAAATGCATTGGAACGCATCGCAGATGCGTTTGGAACGCATCGCGCATGCGCAGTTGTCCACCACAGAACTTCCGGAGCAGTCTGTGATGGGGAGCGGAGTATGATGATACACCGGCCTTAAGGAGGACTGTCCCATGAACACTTTGATCCGTCCAAAAACCGAGTTGGGCTGGCAATGGGGAGGGGGGTTTTGGATGAGGTTTTTAAAAAGGGCTGTCTGAACCACAAAGCCCTCTTGCTTTTGCCATCCAGAGCCCAGCCGATGAGTCTATGTCTAGAGGATTGTGATAAGTATTTTTGATATTCTGCTGTTAAGTGTTTGTATATTCCTATCTTCTTGGGAAATAAATGAAAGATATTGTTTTACTAAACTTGATACCATTGTGCTTATTAGAGTCTTAATAGACTAGCTAATTATAGGCTTAACCAAAGTTTAAATTTAAAGGGACGTACCTGTACACCCATCTGCGCCATTTTGTCGACGTAAATGTGTGCGCTGGCCTGTGCACCGTTTACTGTAAAAATGACACTGGCAGTGAAGAGGTTAACCACTAGGGGGCGCTGAAGGGGCAAAGTGTGTCCTAGGGATGTGTTTTTAACAGTAGGGGGGATTGGACTATGTGACTGACACGACACTGATCACCACTTCCGATTACAGGGAGTGTGATCAGTATCCTTGTCACTAGGAAGACTGGGGAAATGTTTGTTTACATCAGCATCTCCTCGTTCTTCCTCTCAGTGAGACGACCGCATGACTCCCAGCGGACATCAAATCCACGGGACCCGCAGTCAAACTCACAGAGCTCACGGCTCACAAGCTCCCAATGCTGCGTTTTAAAGGGCAACGTATGTATACGGTAATCTGCACAGTTGTGACATTCTGCCGACGTATATCGGCGTAAGCTGGTCAAAAAGTGGTTAACCACATCCCTGAACTTACCCTTGAGGTCCTTCATTGAGGTTTCCATGACTGACAGCTTCTCCATCATCCTGGAATCTAGAGTTGAAATGAACATTCAAAGTGTGACTACTACACCTATCCTCCATCATCCAAGGTCTCCCCTCCCCCAGAGGTTCCTCTTACCATCCTGGGATAGTTGCCCAGCTACAGAATGCATCTCCACGCTCAGATTCCTGAGCTGCACCTCCATGTTCTGTTCCATCTTATCCAATCTTTGACCTGCCGGAGACAACATACTGCAGTTTTTAATGGGGAGGGAATATCAATGGCAGCCACAAAAAGTCAAGAGCTGTCATGCACATGTTTTTTTCTAGGGATGACCCCTACTCCATTTTTTTTTTTTTTTTTTTGGTGCAGGGTTCCCCTTAAAATCCATACCAGACCTAAAGTGTCTGGTATGGATTTTGAGGGGGACCCCCCTTTTTTTGGCGCAGGGTTCCCCTT
Organism: Rana kukunoris; assembly: GCA_029574335.1. Classification (NCBI taxonomy): domain Eukaryota; kingdom Metazoa; phylum Chordata; class Amphibia; order Anura; family Ranidae; genus Rana; species Rana kukunoris. The sequence goes on along the minus strand of JAJQKJ010001118.1, from coordinate 61,471 downwards.
AATATCCATAACAGACCTGAAGGGCCTGGTATGGAATTTGGGGGGACCCCCACACAATTTATTTTTATTTTGGTTCGGGTTCCCCTTAATATTCATACCAGACCAAAAAGGGACTGCGGGGGGGTCATGTTGGTTTTTTCAATGAGTTTTATCTGTATTGCTGGGACCTGTCAATTCATTACAGCCGCAAGTAGTTTTAAATGACTTTTTTCCTTTAGAAATTTAATTTTGTGCAGGGACAGTTCAAAACACGGGAAACATGCGCTACTTTACAGGCAAACTATAAACACCCCCCCCCCTCCCCAGGCATGATATTTAAAGGAATATTTCATTTTTATTGTTTCACTTTAACCTCGTAGGGCTGTTTCACACAGAGCGGATCTGTATTGATCCCCGCTGAGCTGTCGGCTGACAGGGGCGGTCCCTGCACAGTGTGCGGGGACCGCCATCTCTCTTCTCCGCTCTCCCCTATGGGGAATCGGATGAATACGGACCGTATGTCCGTATTCATCCGATCTGCCAGACGGAAGAAAAATAGGATTTTTTTCTGTCCGAAAAAACGGATCCTGATGGAGGGATGTTTACGGACGTTAGCAGATGCTCATCCGCTAATGTCCGCAATCCCATAGGGAACCATTGCAGTCCGTAAACGGACTTATGAAAGATGGACCGTTCGTACCTTCCGCTCGTGTGAAAGGGCCCTAAAGCCCTGGACCATTATGCAGCTAAAGAACCAGGACCCTTTTTGTGATTCGGCACTGCGTCTCTTTAACTGACAATTGCGCAGTCATGCAACGTGGCTCCCTAACAAAATTGGCGTCCTTTTTGCGTTATAAACAAAAATAGAAAGAAAATTTGGAAAAAATATTCAATATTTTGTACTTTTTGCTATATATAAAAAAAAAATTGTTTCCTCTGTTTAGGCCGATACGTATTCTTCTACATATATTTGGTAAAAAAAAAAAAAAAAATCACAATAAGCGTTTACTACTAATGGCGGCGATCAGCGATTTTTATCTTGACTGCGACATTATGGCGGACACTTGCCACATTTTTGGGACCATTGTCATTGATACAGCGATCAGTGCTATAAAAATGCACTGATTAGTGTGAAAATGCCAATGGCAGTGAAGGGGTTAACCACTAGAGGGCGCTGTAGGGGTTAGGTGTGCCCTAATGTGTGATTCTTACTGTAGGGGGCGTGTGACATCACTGATTATCATGACAGGGAACAGATGATCACTGACAAGCCACTAGGAAGAATGGGTAAAGGTTTGTTTACACTCACACCTCTCCCCGTTCTTCAGCTCTGTGACGCAATCTCTGGACACCAGCGGACATCTAGTCCGCGGGTCCCGCGGGCACGGTTAAGGAGCTTCGGTCCGGGTCGCAACCCACGGCTGGTTTCTTAAAGAGGACGTACCTGTACACCCTTGTGCCCAGCCGTGCCATTCTGCCAATGTATATCGGCATGCGGCAGTCCTCAATAGTGATGAGCGGAATACGCCATATTCGAATTCGCGAAATATTCGTTAATATCGAATATTCGTGATATTTTATCAAAAACAATTTTTGCGAAATTTCGCTAATGCAAATGCGAAATTGATTGCGAAATTCTCGTCAACACGCGAAAACGGAGATCATTTCCTGGATTACTAAACTAATATGCACTAAACACTTACACAAACTTATATGACTAAACTAAAGCTAATTTTTTTTTTTTTTTTTTTATACACAAAACACAGAAGGGCAGAGAAAGTATTCGCGAATATTCGTAATATGAATATTCGCATTGCGAATATTCGGCAACGTAAAAGGATCGCCTCAGCTACTCGGCCCAGGGTCTCTAATCATACCAGCAATGCTTTTAGACGTCGATGGAGATCACTAGGATGTGATCTGTTTTAAAAATAAATTTGAAAAAATACGAATATTCGCAATAGCGAATATTCACCGCGATATTCGATTCATTTGCGAATACTCGAATATGCAATATTCGTAACGAATATTCGCAATGCGAATATTCGTGAGCAACACTAGTCCTCAAGTGGTTAAGTATCATTAAAATCACTACTCCCGCAAAAATGAAATTTTTAAAACCGGGTCCCCCAAACACTTTTTATGACAATAACTTGCTTATTAATATTTAAAATTAGCACTTTTGATTTTTCATTTTCGTGTTCCATAGACTTTGACGATGTTCAAACAAATTTTTTGCCTGTTCACAAGTTCTGGTGCGAACCGATGCGGGGGGGGTGTTCGGCTCATATTTATTTTTTTCCAACCCATCTAGCCATTGACCTACTAGAGACCATAATACCATATATATGATATCTTTCAAAGATCATTCACATGTAGAAAAAGGGGGAAAAAAGGGTACCTAAGGACCCTGGGACTATGAGGCGGTGCTGATAAAGTGTAACAAAACACTGTTAAAATAGAAGAATTTTATTTAGTTGATACAAAAGCAGAAAAATAAAAACCTTCCATAATTGTGAATATCTCAGGCTTCAACAAAGTGAAACAGCTCGTTGTAGTTCAACCGACATGTTTCGCTCGCTATTGAGCTTCTTCAAGGGCTTGGAACTAGCAAAACTCACAAGGTAAGATTTCAAAATTATGGAGCCCGTAATGGAATGAATTACAGACACCTATGTCCAAAATAAGAAGAGCCAGAAGGAGGGGGTCCACATGACGTAATATTCGGTCCAAGAACCACAATCTTTGGTCGTTCGACCAATGGGATCCAGGTTAATTGGTCAGGCAAAGAAAATCCTGGTTAGTTGTATGAGACTTTGTTTGAGAAAAGCCACAATGTTCTCCTAAAGAGAGCTAGCCTATATAGACACCCAAGGTGCTATTCAATAAGGAGATTAATGTTCTCTGGAGGAGAAAAAGGACAAAGCCAGCATCACAGCTGTCATACTCCCAGGAGCTCTCAGCATCCCCCACTCCTCCAGAGAACATTAATCTCCTTATTGAATAACACCTTTGGGTGTCTACAGTGGCGTAACCAGAGTTATGGGCGCCCGGGGCAGAACTTTTTTTTCGCCCCCCCCCCCCCCCCCGGCGCTAGCGCATAACCACATACGCCCAATCACAGGGCGCCATGCCATCAAATGCAGTCACTGTACCATGCCATTGTCAACTGTGCCACCAATGTCACCACTGTGCCACCAATCGTCACCACTGTGCCACCAATCGTCACCACTGTGCCACCAATCGTCACCACGTGCCACCACCACTGTGCCACCAATTGTCACTGTCCAGACATCTATCCACCTCGGAGCTTTATATTATAACCTGCTGGGACTTGTAGTTCTCCATCGTCTCCTGGGGCTCGGGTGCATGCGATCCACCATCTTTGTTCAGTTTTTCTTACTGCTGGGACTTGTAGTCCCATAGATGGTGGATCGCATGCACCTGAGCCCCAGGAGACGATGGAGAACTACAAGTCCCAGCAGGTTATAATATAAGGCTCCGAGATGGATGGGTGTCCGGACATCCATCCACCTCGGAGCCTTATATTATAACCTGCTGGGACTTATAGTTCTCCATCTTCTCCTGGGGTTTAGGTGCATGCAATCCACACCCATCCACCTCAGAGCCTTATTGTATGATAATGTATAACCTGCTGGGACTTGTAGTTCTTCAATCTCCATGAGCCCCAGGAGAAGATGGAGAACTACAAGTCCCAGCAGTTTAACTAAAATGACAGGCTCTGAGGTGGATAGGTGGAGATCAGGCAGAGCACCCCTTTAGATTTACACCGACCCCCACTTACCTTGCTGGAGATGGAGATGCCGCCGCGCTGTAAACAAACACATGTTCCAGGCCAATCAGCGCGCCCTTCTGCCTGGTTGGCTGGTGTTTCCCGCCACTCCCACATCAAGGGAGACAGACAGTTCCACCAGCCAACCAGGCGCGCCGCCACCGGGTGTACCAAGATGGCCGACAGCTCTAGAGCTAGGCCAAAGCCGCGGCCTTTCCTAAGGCGGCGGCGGCGGCGCATTCCGCGGACGCCAGGATTTCGCCCCCCGCAATTTTTCGCCCGGTGCAGGAGCCCCCCCTGCCCCCCCCCCCCCCGCTACGCCAGTGGGTGTCTATATAGGCTAGCTCTCTTTGGGAGAACATTGTGGCTTTTCTCAAACAAAGTCTCATACAACTAACCAGGATTTTCTTTGCCTGACCAATTAACCTGGATCCCATTGGTCGAACGACCTAAGATTGTGGTTCTTGGACCGAATATTACGTCATGTGGACCCCCTCCTTCTGGCTCTTCTTATTTTGGACATAGGTGTCTGTAATTCATTCCATTACGGGCTCCATAATTTTGAAATCTTACCTTGTGAGTTTTGCTAGTTCCAAGCCCTTGAAGAAGCTCAATAGCGAGCGAAACATGTCGGTTGAACTACAACGAGTGTTTTGTTACACTTTATCAGCACCGCCTCATAGTCCCAGGGTCCTTAGGTACCCTTTTTTCCCCCCTTTTTCTCTTTGTTCACATACACGGGATGAGGTGCTTAAATTTGAGTAACTGTATCTCCACACAAAACTGAATTTATCATTCACATGTACTCCTGAAGATGATCAATGGAAACACTGGCCCGGATACACGAAAGTTTTATGCCGGCGTATCTAGAGATACGCCGTCGTAAGTACTAAAGTGCGCCGTCGTATTGTTACGCCGATTCGCGAAGCAAGATACGTCGTAAAACAAGGCTTCATCCGCCCGACGTAACTTGCCTACTTCGGCGTATCGTGGGCGCATAGTTACGCTGGACGCATTCGGCGTACAAATGTTAAATATGCAAATTAGTAAGACACGCCGATTCACGAACGTACTTGCACCCGGCACATTAATATACGCGGTTTACGTATAAAGCAGGTGTAAGTCATGCAAAGGTATGGAAGAGGGAACAGCCATCGTATTGTACGTCGTTTACGTAGTACTACGTGAATAGGGCTGTGCGTAGGTTACGTTCAGTGATTCAATGTATCTTAGGCGTTTGTCCTGACGTGATTCTGCGCATGCATACTGGGAAGCGTCCACGGGACGGCGCATGCGCTGTTCGTTCGGCCCTTTATTTACATGGGGTCAGAGGCGGCTCTAGGCTTTGTGAGGCCTTAGGCAAAACTTGACATGGGGGCCCCACAAGAGTCTCTTCCCCACAACCCTGGCCGGTGGTTGTGGAGGTCTGCGTGCAGTGGGGGGGCTTATCGGAATCTAGAAGCCCACTTTAACAAGTTGGCCCCCAGATCCTGCTCTTTAAAAACTAAAGGGCGGGAGGCCACCCAGAGTTGTCAGCTGGTGAACCTGCCCCCTTGTGACGTCATTGACTGAGGACATGCTATGTCATTGATGTCATAAGGGGTGGTGTCACTGATATTCACTGGCTGTTAGGGACGCTGGTGGCCCCGTTCCTGAATCAAGGCTCTTAACGCTGCCTGAGCACAGCAGCGTTAAGGTCCCCTGTCCCTCAAAACTGGGATAATGCATTGGGCAAGTTAGGAAGGGCGCGAGGCCCCTGTGAGTGCGAGGCCTTAGGCGACCGCCTAATTTGCCTAATTAAAGAGCCGCCTCTGCATGGGGTCATGCTTCATTATAATAAATCACACCCACTTCCACCTAATTTGACTTACGTCGGCTTTTGCCGACAACTATACACTACGCCGCCGCAACTTTGCAAGTATTTTCTTTGTGAACACCAGGCTTGCCTCTCAATGTTGCGGCAGCGTATCGTAAACAAGATACGCTACGCCAGAATAAAGATGCGCCCAGGTACGTGAATCCGGGCCATTGAGTCTACATGTGTAATCTAAACAATTACAAATTAAAGTTCAGTATTCTAGTGTTTTGTTTTGTGTTTTTTTTTTTATTTTATTGAATGTTATAATAAAATGCATGTTCCTCAAAAAGTTATTGGCTACCATTACTGTTGTTTGCATGTGTGGACACATGGACATGCTCCTGAAGCATGTGCACATACACCCCCACCTATAGGGAGGAGCACATGCCCGGTGGAATCCCTGCGTATAAGGTGGCAAGTAGACATTTGCATTTCTGCATTTTTGCATTTCCGAATTTTCGGAAGTTTGGAATTCGGAAATTCGGAAATTAAAAAAATCGAAATTAGGTCATTTAAAATTTCGAAAATTCCAAATTAAAAAATGAGGACATTAGAAAATCGGAGATAAGAAAATTAGAAATTCCGAAATCTGAAAATTCGAAAAATCCAAAATTTGAAAAATCGAACATTCAGAATTCGAAAAAATTTGGATTTTTGACTTTTCAAAATTCCGAATTTTCGAAAAAACAAATGTGATGAAAATTAAAACGTAACAAATTTTTTCGGCAGTACACATTTCTAGTGGCAAGACACGGAGCCAAGATCAGTAACCAATTTGATCATTCACTAAAGATGTATTTTTTCTTTATTTCTGTTCATCTCTAGCCCTTAATTCTTCTTTACCGACTCCTTCAGCTTACCATAGAGGTTTTTCATTGAGGTATCTATGTCAGAAAGTTTCTCCATCACATTGGAATCTGATGGAGAAGAACATTCACAGTGTAAGTAAAAACAATCTCTGCCATCCATCGTCTCCTGTCCACCCACTGGAGGTCCCTCTTACCATTCTGAGTAATTTGCCCTACCGCAGAGTGCATCTCTATACTCAGGTTCCTGAGCTGCAACTCCATGTTCTGTTCCATCTCATACAGCCATTGACCTGCCAGAGGTAAAGCAGTGATATTAAGTAGTGATGAGGGATCAGGGAGGTCAGTTCCTCCAGCTCTCTCCGTATTGGACCTCTAATGGCCGGTCAGCTATCTGCTTTTCATTAGTTGTCATCTTAGAGTAACTATAATTTGGACATTGTGTGTATAGAGTTCCCCTGTCAGTATGGATTATTATTATCATAATACACAATTTATATAGCGCCAATGTATAGGGGGACAACACAATTACAGTACAGTTCAATACAGAAGGTACAGGGGGGCCCCGGCTTGTAGAGCTTACATTCTAAAGGGAGGGGTGGTGGTACAAAAGGTAATGGCTGCAGAGAATGAGATGGGGTGGCTCAGGGACAGTTGTTAGGTGGGTGTGGGATCGGCTTCTCTGAATAAATTAGTTTTCAGGGATCTCCTAAAGGTGGACAGGGTAGGGGCTGATCGGACATACCGGGGCAGGGAGTTCCTAAGGATGGGAGAGGCTCTGGAGAAGTCCTGAAGGTGAGCATGGGAAAAGGTAACAAGGGAGCTAGAGAGTAGGAGGTCTTGGGAGGAGCGTAGGGGGCGATTTGGGTGATATCTGTAGATGAGGTTGGTGATGTAGATGGGGCGATGTTGTAAATGGCCTTGTATGTTGTGGTTGGAATTTTTAATATTATACGGTGGGGGAGGAGAAGCCAGTGAAGGGATTGGCAGAGAGGGGCAGCAGTCACGGATTGGTTACTGAAGTGTATTAGTCTAGCAGCAGAATTCATAATAGACTGAAGGGGGTGGAGCCTGTGTAAGGGTAGGCCATTAAGGAGAGAGATGTAGCAGTCAAGGTGGGAAATAATCGCAGAGTGAATAAGTTGCTTTGTGGTGTCATTAGTCAGGAAGGGTCGGATTCTGGAGATGTTGCAGATGTTAAGGCGGATGTGGGGGCTAAAGGAGAGATCAGAGTCAAGGATTACACCCAGGACCCTGGCATGTGTGGAGGGACCAATGGTTGTGTTGTTGATATTAATGGTGAAGTCATGGGGGGGCGGGGCATGAAGGAGGAAATAAAAACAGCTCAGTTTTAGAAAGATTGAGTTTGAGGAAGTGGTGTGACATCCATACCGATATGTCCTTCAGTAAGTCTGAGATCTGTGAGGAGATTGAGGGGGTGAGTTGAGGAGTGGAGAGATAGATCTGAGTGTTGTCGGCATAGGGGTGCTATTGGAAGCCATAGGAGGTCATCAACTGGCCCAGGGAAGAGGTATAGAGAGAGAATAGGAGGGGCCCCAAGGGACGAAGCCTTGGGGTGCCCCAACAGAAAGAGGAAGAGGAGCGGAGGAGATGGAGTTGTAAGTGACACTGATGGTGTGTGAATGTTGAATTGTGGCAACCACACAAAGGCCAAGATGAATTACCAATACATTATGTCAGTGAATCCATGTATTTTTTCCTCTATTAGTATTTTTCCTATCCTCCCTCTCTCTTAATGAGAAGAAAAGGAAAGTCCCAAAAAGCCACACATCACACAAACCCCCTGTGTGTAAAGAGTTAAAGCAGCCTCAACCTAGACTCCGTGCCAGCCACACCTCCCATGGGGCTAAGTCATGGGGGTGAAATGTGTTGGTGGATGTGGCCTGGATGGAGTCCAGGTTGAGGCGGCTTCCACACACAGAGGTTTTGTATGATGTGTGGCTTACGGGACTTTCCTTTTCATCTCATAGTTCTTTATCCTGTCTGCACTCTTAGTGGCCGACAACAGATGAAGACCCACTGGAGCCTTGAGGGGCACCCTCAGTCCTTGTATGGGCTTCCTCCCATCTGGACCACATCCCTCAACTTACCCTTGAGGTCCTTCATTAAGGTTTCCATAGAAGACAGCTTCTCTATCAACCCGAAATCTAGAGTTGAAATGAACATTCACAGGGTGAGTTGACACAACCTTCACCAATCATTGCTACCCTTCCCCCCATTGAAGGTCCTATTTACCATCCTGAGGCAGCTGGTCAACTCTGGAGCTTATCTCCATACTGAGATTCCTGAGCTTCGCCGCCATGTTCTGTTCCATCTCACGTAGCCGATGATCTGCTGGAGACAAGTTAAGGACTATATATAAGAAAAGAGGGTCAAGGGGGTACCACATCCTTATAAACTATTAACAAATTTTGTAGGACTTAGAAGCAGACTTAATAGGTACCGGAAAAGGAATATAAAATTAATTATAAAAAATGTCCAATGTAACATTTAAAAACAAGATATTAGGCTCTCTATCAAAAAGCTGGTCAACCTTTCGCTTTCGCTTCCTCGGGACCTATTTTTCAACATCAAGCAAAGGGATTTTGCGTCAGATCCCGGCCCCCCACCCTAGGTGAATGAGTAGGGGTACATCGTAGCCCTACCCATTCACCTGGGGGGGAAAAAGCGTCAATAAAAAAAATACACAGCTTTTTAAAATAATTTATTAGGCAGCTTCGAGGGTCTTCTTCCAACTTCGGGGGTCTTCTTTCGACTTCTCTGCTCTCCGGTGCCTTCTCCACGCTCTCCGGTTCTTCTCTCGATCTCCGGTGCTTTCTGCCTTCTGCCGGGCTCCGCTATCTTCTTCCAGCTCTTTTACTAGCGACGGCCCGGTCTGCCGCGACATCCTCTTGCCTCTTCTCTTCTTCCGATGTTGACTCAATGAGCACTCCCGTTGTAATGCCGGGTGCGCGGTCTGCAACGATCTATGTAGCCATGGGGTGTGGTTACCAGGTGATGTCACACAGTGACCCCACCTGGTAATGATGGGACTGTGATGACATAAGAGGTGGGGTCACTGTGTGACATCACCCGGCGACCACGCCCCATGCCTATATAATTCCCCGCTTTTTTCCTGGCATCTGTACTAGCTTTACAGCCTGTTTTTAAAACGTTTGTGGGCATGAGGCCTGTAACAGAATGGGCCGTGACACCCAGAGACTTTTGAAGGATGGGGGGTACTCCTGTGCCAGCGTCACTAATGACTCTTGGGTCTAGGGTCACCCTGTGCCCCTTTTGGACATAGGGTGGCTGAGAAATGATAATTCATGTATTGCATGAGATCTGGACATATTACAGGTGATTTCATGCTGACCCACAACCGGTCAATAAGAGTGTCTCCTTCAATGCTAACCTAGGCTGTTGAGATGCTAATTGAGTCTGCTACTGGGGTGATGTGAATTGGAGCTTGGTAGACAGCCTGGCTGCCTATTATGAGATGTTAAAGTGTCTTGCTGTGATTGCACTCTGTTTCCATTGTGTTAATTAGGTCTGCTTCCAAGACCTGCTCATTATGTATGTATGGGTAGTGGAGGACGAGAGTTGCTCTTGTCCCCTCATAATATGTAGCAGGGAGGGCACAGGAATATGTTTTAAAATTAGGTGTCACTTTTTGAATCAGGGTGTTCTTTTTTTTTTTTTTTTTCTCTCTCTTCCTCGCCACTGAGGAAGGGGCATGGGGGGAGGAGAGAGTAGGAGATAAGGAGGAGGTTGGACTGTCCTATAATTGTGGTATAGGAAATTGTTTAATGTTGTAATTTATGTGTATGAAATGATAAATGTATTTAACTGAAGAAAACATTTTTGTATGCTTATTGATAATGTGGTGTTAATGTATAAATGCTTTGAAAAACTCAATAAAAATACATTTAAATAAAAAATATTGTGTATGCTAATGACACTGCTTTGTGTGAAAAGTCTATTGATGATTAGATGTGGAATGTGACTTCTCAGGTGTAGTAATTAGGTCATGTTAATTATGTCAGACCGGTGCCGAAAAGTCTGTAGAATGTGTATGAAGCCCCATTGTGTGATGTTGGGGGGTGGAGAGTTTCATTGTCCCTGTGAATACCTGTAACATGCTTGTACTGTATATAAGACTGAGAGTTACCATTAAAAGTATTCATACATTTTAAAACCAGAACACAGAGCTGTGTGAGTCTCGTGATTCTAGGAAATGGAATGGGTCGTGTCTACATGGATTGTTGGAGTGTCGGATAAGCTGCCTTGGGTTGATGGAAGATCGTAAACGGTGGTGACCGGTGACCGTTACAAGGCCTTACTCCCAAATACATTGACTTTTTTTCCCCCCATTTGTGTTCAAGCCCTCAAGCCCTTAGCTCCTTTGCTTCTCTCCACTTACCATTGAGATCCTTCATTGAGTTTTTCATAGATGAAAGCTTCTGCATAATCCTGGAATCTGAGGAAGGAGAACATTCACAAATGTGAGTAGAAATAACCCTTTTCACAAAATTGTCCCCCCCCCCACTGGAGATCCCTCTTACCATCCTGGGTCAGTTGGCCCATTACAGAGTTCATCTCCATACTCAGGTTTCTAAACTTCACTTCCAGGTTCTGTTTCATCTCATCAAGATGCTGACCTGAGACAAAGAACTTATGTTTATTTCCATCAATTAGCAAGGGCAGGGCCGTCTTAACAGCATCATGGGCCCCTGGGCAAAGCAATACTCTGGGGCCCCTACAATGATGACAGTGCAGGTCATCATTGTGCACGGCCGTCTCACGGCTCCCCTCTCCTCCGTATTCCCTCCTCACACTATCATCCCTGCCCAAGGCATCCCCCCATCGCCTCTCCACCACAATTCCCGTTTTTTTGGAACAACCGCGCCGGCCTGTCAACTATCGCGGCAGCCGCGACCTAGTGCCGCGGCGCTTCCCACCCCCCTGCACTCACCACCAACAGCCCGAACTGCCTGGCAGGTCCCCCCCACCCCAGGAGAGTACCTGGTTCTGCTCCAGTCTCCCCCGGCTGCACCTAGCTACCCCCAGCTCACAGCACCTAGTCCAGATCCTGCTAGCCGATCAACAGCTATCTTGCTATACCTAGCCCCACTCTGCCCCTTCTCATCATTAACTTGATCCAGGGCTTATCCGATCGCCTCTTAAGGGGTCAGGAAGGACATTTTTACCCTGCCGGAGCATATTAACTTAGCACTGCCAGGGTTTTTTTGCCTTCCTCTGGACCAACTGAGGATAGAGGATTCAGTTATCCTTGAACGTCCTATCCCCCCCCCCCTGGTGTCTGGTGACTATGGTTAATCTGCAATATTCTGCAGAAACCATTTGGGATCTGAGGCAATTTGCCGCAATATTGCCAGCTATCACCAAAAAAGCCCTAAGAACTAAACGACTATTGACAGTTGATCAACGATCGACTATCAAGAATTTCAGCCGTATACCCCAGCCTGAGCACATATCATGTGCTCTGATCAACACAAGATCAGCAGTAAAACACCGACTAGAAATCCATGATTTCATTCTACAATACGATTTAGACTGCCTCTTTATTACAGAAAGCTGGCTCACAGCCGACTGTAACACCATTCTAGGAGAATTGGTGCCAGAAAACTTTCGTATTATAACGGAAAACAGAATAGGGCAAAGAGGAGGAGGACTGGCGGTGATCCATAAGACACATCTTGGGATCACTAAACCCGTCCTCCAAAACCCTCTTCCATTCATGGAAACCCTTACTCTACAACTACAAGCAAACTCCCAGGAGACCGTCCAGATTCTACTCTGCTATAGGCCACCTGGCCCAAAATCGCAGTTTCTCCCATCACTGACGGACTTTATCTCCACTTACACTCTGAACAGCAAACACCTTTTGCTGCTCGGGGACCTCAATCTCTGGGCCAACTCCCCGCAAGACCCCGTCGCCAACGCCTGCATCGACCACCTGGAAGGATTTGGGCTACAACAACTAGTATGCGGACCCACACATGCCTCAGGTCATACACTCGATCTTATTTTCAGACAAAATCTGGAAATAAAAATCTGGGAAAATGAACCGTTGCCATGGACAGATCACCATGCAATTAAATTCATTATTTCCAAATTCCCCCCCTTAACAAAAACATCAAATCCAGTGACAACACACTGGACTAGATGTCAGAAGAAGCTCCACTCGGAACTCTTCAAAGCCACGTTAAAGGAAAAAATAAAAACCATTCAGCCGCATCAAACGGCTGAAGAAACCCCGGATGCCTTAAACACAGCCCTATTACAGTCAGCTGACTTAATAGCGCCAAAACGTAAGACCCAGATCCGGAAAAATAACTCCAGCTGGTTCAACAACCAACTGACGTTATTGAAGCAAGAGCGCAGAAGGGCGGAAGTCGCCTGGAATAGAAGACCCTCAGACGAGAACCTCTCCATCTACAAGACAATAACAAGAAAATACCACAAAGAAATTTTTACAGCCAAGAAAAACTATTTTTCTGAGGCCATCAACAGCGCCCTGAATCGCCCCCGCGAACTCTTCAAGCTGGTCACTCAGACCATGAATCCAGGATGTCTTGAAGCCCCCAATTCAGACACACAAGAATTTTGCAGTGAATTATCGGAATACTTCATTAATAAAATCGAGGGAATCCGGCAAAGTATTCAGCAAAACAATTCCCCCCGTAGTCCCCCCCGTAATTATTTACACAGCACCTGTAGTAACTCGCCACTACCAGGTGAGTTCACGCTGGAACCCATCTCTATCCATGCCACTAAAAATATCATCGGTACTTTGCGTAACGGCACTGCGCCGAATGATATTATCCCCACCAAATTGCTGAAGGAATGCGCCGACATCCTGGCACCTCCTATAACGCAGCTTATTAACCAATCGTTCAGGGAAGGCATAGTACCCTCCCTGTTGAAGGAGGGTATAATTCGACCCATATTGAAGAAACCCACCCTGGACCCTAAGGATAAACTCCACCGCCGTCCCATAACAGGCCTAAATGCTCTCTCCAAGGTCATGGAGAAAGCAGTGGTACAACAGCTGCAAACAGCATCTAGATACCCACAACCTACTTGATCCATTTCAATCAGGATTCCGGCCCGGACACGGGACAGAAACCGCATTGCTCAAGATATGGGACGACGCTCTCGAGGCCGCAGACGAAGGAGAATCTTCTCTTCTGGTTCTGTTGGACCTAAGCGCAGCCTTCAATACAGTAGACCACAAGCTTTTATTGACCCGGCTTGCTGAAGTAGCCAGAGTCGCAGAAGGCGATTTATCTTCGTTCTCTTTTTTTTTGGAAAACCGATCGCAAACAGTGAAGTTAGGACCTTTCACTTCTGAGAAACGCACATTATCGTGCGGAGTCCCTCAAGGATCCCCTCTGTCGCCGGTGTTATTCAACATCTATCTTCGTCCACTTTTTGAAATCATCAGCAGCCAAAAACTGCTTTATCACTCATATGCAGACGACACGCAACTGTATTTCCGCATTTGCAATAAAAAGGATCACCACCTCAATCTAGAGACATGCCTCTCTCTGATAGAGGATTGGATGACAAAGAATTATCTTAAACTCAACGGAGCGAAAACGGAACTTCTCCTGTTTCACGCCAAGCGTATGATTCAACCTGCAACAACCTGGACCCCCCCGCCCATTCTGGGCAAAATCATCACCCCTAGCGCCAAAGTCAAAAGCCTAGGGGTCATTTTTGACTCCTACATGACAATGGACGCACAAATAGGGTCAGTAGTCAGCGGATCTCACTATCTGCTCCGCCTACTACGCAGACTCACTCCTTTCATCCCCAAAGAAGACTTAGCGGTCGTGGTGGGAGCAATTGTTAACTCCAGACTGGACTATGCAAATGCCCTTTACCTCGGACTCCCCAAGTACCAAATCGCACGTCTGCAGGTCGTTCAAAACACGGCTGCTCGACTTGTGACAGGAAAAAAACCTTGGGAATCCATCTCACCTTCACTGAGATCCCTTCACTGGTTGCCAGTAAAAAGACAGAATCACTTTTAAAGCTCTCTGTATAACGCATAGATGTATCCATGGGAAGGCCCCCCATTATCTATGCGAAAAAATAAAAGTTCACAATCCCAATCGCGTTCTGCGATTCACTAATCAAAATCTGCTCCAGACGCCGAAAACAAACTACAAGTCCAAAGGAGACAGAAGATTCGCGGTCCAGGTCCCAGACTATGGAACTCTTTACCAAGCAGCATTCAGTTGGAGGAGAACCACTTAGCCTTCAGGAGAAAGATCAAGACTCATCTCTTTTGATACCAAAGAAGACAGGAACAACAAGCGCCCAGAGGCGATTCAGTTCGCATGTGCCGCGCTATATAAGTTTTCATTCATTCATTCATTCATTCATAAGGGATGTGGGCGGGAATATTCAAACTAAAGCCACACAGAAAGGAAAGATGGAGTCTGATATCCATCCATCCAGTCAGTCCCTCCTGCCTCAGAGTGAGTACACTGTACACTGATGTAGGGGTGCCCTTCATTCCTACACATGTCTACAATACAGTGTCCTGGAATGAAACTGACACAGCCACCCCCCGGGCCAATCTGATGCCCCCAAAAAAGGCCGCCGCATCACCGATTTACTCACTGACAGTACTTGTCCTGGCCGGGAATGCCTGGAGGAGCACAATCCCCGCCCCCTGCTTGTGATTGGAGAAATCATAAGTGAGGAGGCATGTTGATGGGCACAGGGAGGAGGCATGCAGATGGGCACAGTGAAGAGGGATGCAGATGGGCACAGTGAAGAGGCATGCAGATGGGCACAGGGAGGAGGCATGCAGATGGGCACAGTGAGGAGGCATGCAGATGGGCACAGTGAGGAGGCATGCAGATGGACACAGTGAGGAGGCATGCAGATGGGCACAGTGAGAAGGCATGCAGATGGGCACAGGGAAGAGGCATGCAGATGGGCACAGTGATGAGGCATGCAGATGGGCACAGTGAGAAGGCATGCAGATGGGCACAGGGAAGAGGCATGCAGATGGGCACAGTGAGGAGGCATGCAGATGGGCATAGTGAGGAGGCATGCAGATGGGCACAGTGAAGAGGCATGCAGATGGGCACAGGGAGGAGGCATGCAGATGGACACAGTGTGGAGGCATGCAGATAGGCATAGTGAGGAGGCATGCAGATGGGCACAGTGAGGAGGCATGCAGATGGACACAGTGTGGAGGCATGCAGATGGGCATAGTGAGGAGGCATGCAGATGGGCACAGTGAATAGGCATGCAGATGGGCACAGAGAGGAGGCATGCAGATGGACACAGTGTGGAGGCATGCAGATGGACACAGTGTGGAGGCATGCAGATGGGCACAGTGAGGAAGCATGCAGATGGGCACAGTAAGGAGGCATGCAGATGGGCACAGTAAGGAGGCATGCAGATGGGCACAGGGAGGAGGCATGCAGATAGACACAGTGTGGAGGCATGCAGATGGGCATTGTTGACAGTAGCTGCTGAATTTCTCACCCTAGGCTTATACTCGAGTCAACAAGTTTTTCCATTTTTTTGTGGTACAATTAGGTGCCTCGGCTTATATTTGGGTATATACGGTACATTTTTCAGTAAATTAATTGACTTTTTGTATTCTCAATTTGTGTTCTCCTCCATCCCTCCCTCGCAGGTGATCACATCCCTCCCTCGCAGGTGATCACATCCCTCCCTCGCAGGTGATCACATCCCTCCCTCGCAGGTGATCACATCCCTCCCTCGCAGGTGATCACATCCCTCCCTCGCAGGTGATCACATCCCTCCCTCGCCAGGTGATCACATCCCTCCCTCCCAGGTGATCACATCCCTCCCTCGCAGGTGATCACATCCCTCCCTCCGCAGGTGATCACATCCCTCCCTCCCAGGTGATCACATCCCTCCCTCGCAGGTGATCACATCCCTCCCTCCCAGGTGATCACATCCCTCCCTCGCAGGTGATCACATCCCTCCCTCCCAGGTGATCACATCCCTCCCTCGCAGGTGATCACATCCCTCCCTCGCAGGTGATCACATCCCTCCCTCGCAGGTGATCACATCCCTCCCTCGCAGGTGATCACATCCCTCCCTCGCAGGTGATCACATCCCTCCCTCCCAGGTGATCACATCCCTCCCTCCCAGGTGATCACTTCCCTCCCTCGCAGGTGATCACATCCCTCCCTCCCAGGTGATCACTTCCCTCCCTCGCAGGTGATCACATCCCTCCCTCGCAGGTGATCACATCCCTCCCTCAGGTGATCACTTCCCTCCCTCGCAGGTGATCACATCCCTCCCTCCCAGGTGATCACTTCCCTCCCTCGCAGGTGATCACATCCCTCCCTCCCAGGTGATCACTTCCCTCCCTCGCAGGTGATCACATCCCTCCCTCGCAGGTGATCACATCCCTCCCTCGCAGGTGATCACATCCCTCCCTCAGGTGATCCCTCCCTCCCTCGCAGGTGATCACATCCCTCCCACGCAGGTGATCACATCCCTCCCTCGCAGGTGATCACATCCCTCCCTCCCAGGTGATCACTTCCCTCCCTCGCAGGTGATCACATCCCTCCCTCGCAGGTGATCACATCCCTCCCTCGCAGGTGATCACATCCCTCCCTCGCAGGTGATCACATCCCTCCCTCCCAGGTGATCACTTCCCTCCCTCGCAGGTGATCACTTCCCTCCCTCGCAGGTGATCACTTCCCTCCCTCGCAGGTGATCACATCCCTCCCTCGCAGGTGATCACATCCCTCCCTCCCAGGTGATCACTTCCCTCCCTCGCAGGTGATCACATCCCTCCCTCGCAGGTGATCACATCCCTCCCTCGCAGGTGATCACATCCCTCCCTCGCAGGTGATCACATCCCTCCCTCGCAGGTGATCACATCCCTCCCTCGCAGGTGATCACATCCCTCCCTCGCAGGTGATCACATCCCTCCCTCCCAGGTGATCACTTCCCTCCCTCGCAGGTGATCACATCCCTCCCTCGCAGGTGATCACATCCCTCCCTCGCAGGTGATCACATCCCTCCCTCCCAGGTGATCACTTCCCTCCCTCGCAGGTGATCACTTCCCTCCCTCGCAGGTGATCACTTCCCTCCCTCGCAGGTGATCACATCCCTCCCTCGCAGGTGATCACATCCCTCCCTCCCAGGTGATCACTTCCCTCCCTCGCAGGTGATCACATCCCTCCCTCGCAGGTGATCACATCCCTCCCTCGCAGGTGATCACATCCCTCCCTCGCAGGTGATCACATCCCTCCCTCGCAGGTGATCACATCCCTCCCTCGCAGGTGATCACATCCCTCCCTCGCAGGTGATCACATCCCTCCCTCGCAGGTGATCACATCCCTCCCTCGCAGGTGATCACATCCCTCCCTCGCAGGTGATCACATCCCTCCCTCGCAGGTGATCACATCCCTCCCTCGCAGGTGATCACATCCCTCCCTCGCAGGTGATCACATCCCTCCCTCGCAGGTGATCACATCCCTCCCTCCGCAGGTGATCACATCCCTCCCTCGCAGGTGATCACATCCCTCCCTCGCCAGGTGATCACATCCCTCCCTCGCAGGTGATCACATCCCTCCCTCCCAGGTGATCACATCCCTCCCTCGCAGGTGATCACATCCCTCCCTCGCAGGTGATCACATCCCTCCCTCCGCAGGTGATCACATCCCTCCCTCGCAGGTGATCACATCCCTCCCTCGCAGGTGATCACATCCCTCCCTCGCAGGTGATCACATCCCTCCCTCGCAGGTGATCACATCAGGTGATCACTTCCCTCCCTCGCAGGTGATCACATCCCTCCCTCGCAGGTGATCACATCCCTCCCTCGCAGGTGATCACATCCCTCCCTCGCAGGTGATCACATCCCTCCCTCGCAGGTGATCACATCCCTCCCTCGCAGGTGATCACATCCCTCCCTCCCAGGTGATCACTTCCCTCCCTCGCAGGTGATCACATCCCTCCCTCGCAGGTGATCACATCCCTCCCTCGCAGGTGATCACATCCCTCCCTCGCAGGTGATCACATCCCTCCCTCGCAGGTGATCACATCCCTCCCTCGCAGGTGATCACATCCCTCCCTCGCAGGTGATCACTTCCCTCCCTCGCAGGTGATCACATCCCTCCCTCCCAGGTGATCACTTCCCTCCCTCGCAGGTGATCACATCCCTCCCTCCGCAGGTGATCACATCCCTCCCTCGCAGGTGATCACATCCCTCCCTCGCAGGTGATCACATCCCTCCCTCCGCAGGTGATCACATCCCTCCCTCGCAGGTGATCACTTCCCTCCCTCGCAGGTGATCACATCCCTCCCTCGCAGGTGATCACATCCCTCCCTCGCAGGTGATCACATCCCTCCCTCGCAGGTGATCACATCCCTCCCTCGCAGGTGATCACATCCCTCCCTCGCAGGTGATCACATCCCTCCCTCGCAGGTGATCACATCCCTCCCTCGCAGGTGATCACATCCCTCCCTCGCAGGTGATCACATCCCTCCCTCGCAGGTGATCACATCCCTCCCTCGCAGGTGATCACATCCCTCCCTCGCAGGTGATCACATCCCTCCCTCGCAGGTGATCACATCCCTCCCTCGCAGGTGATCACATCCCTCCCTCGCAGGTGATCACATCCCTCCCTCGCAGGTGATCACATCCCTCCCTCGCAGGTGATCACATCCCTCCCTCGCAGGTGATCACATCCCTCCCTCGCAGGTGATCACATCCCTCCCTCCCAGGTGATCACTTCCCTCCCTCGCAGGTGATCACATCCCTCCCTCGCAGGTGATCACATCCCTCCCTCGCAGGTGATCACATCCCTCCCTCGCAGGTGATCACATCCCTCCCTCGCAGGTGATCACTTCCCTCCCTCGCAGGTGATCACATCCCTCCCTCGCAGGTGATCACAT
Source organism: Rana kukunoris (assembly GCA_029574335.1). Lineage (NCBI taxonomy): Eukaryota > Metazoa > Chordata > Amphibia > Anura > Ranidae > Rana > Rana kukunoris. The sequence goes on along the minus strand of JAJQKJ010001118.1, from coordinate 42,099 downwards.
CCCTCCCTCGCAGGTGATCACATCCCTCCCTCCGCAGGTGATCACATCCCTCCCTCGCAGGTGATCACATCCCTCCCTCGCAGGTGATCACATCCCTCCCTCGCAGGTGATCACATCCCTCCCTCGCAGGTGATCACATCCCTCCCTCGCAGGTGATCACATCCCTCCCTCGCAGGTGATCACTTCCCTCCCTCCCAGGTGATCACTTCCCTCCCTCGCAGGTGATCACATCCCTCCCTCGCAGGTGATCACATCCCTCCCTCGCAGGTGATCACATCCCTCCCTCAGGTGATCACTTCCCTCCCTCGCAGGTGATCACTCCCTCCCTCGCAGGTGATCACATCCCTCCCTCGCAGGTGATCACATCCCTCCCTCGCAGGTGATCACATCCCTCCCTCAGGTGATCACATCCCTCCCTCGCAGGTGATCACATCCCTCCCTCCCAGGTGATCACTTCCCTCCCTCGCAGGTGATCACATCCCTCCCTCGCAGGTGATCACATCCCTCCCTCGCAGGTGATCACATCCCTCCCTCCAGGTGATCACATCCCTCCCTCGCAGGTGATCACATCCCTCCCTCGCAGGTGATCACATCCCTCCCTCGCAGGTGATCACATCCCTCCCTCAGGTGATCACATCCCTCCCTCGCAGGTGATCACATCCCTCCCTCGCCGGTGATCACATCCCTCCCTCGCAGGTGATCACATCCCTCCCTCCCAGGTGATCACATCCCTCCCTCCCAGGTGATCACTTCCCTCCCTCGCAGGTGATCACATCCCTCCCTCGCAGGTGATCACATCCCTCCCTCGCAGGTGATCACATCCCTCCCTCGCAGGTGATCACATCCCTCCCTCCCAGGTGATCACATCCCTCCCTCACATCCCTCCCTCGCAGGTGATCACATCCCTCCCTCAGGTGATCATCCCTCCCTCGCAGGTGATCACATCCCTCCCTCACAGGTGATCACATCCCTCCCTCAGGTGATCACTTCCCTCCCTCGCAGGTGATCACATCCCTCCCTCAGGTGATCATCCCTCCCTCGCAGGTGATCACATCCCTCCCTCAGGTGATCACTTCCCTCCCTCGCAGGTGATCACATCCCTCCCTCGCAGGTGATCACATCCCTCCCTCGCAGGTGATCACATCCCTCCCTCGCAGGTGATCACATCCCTCCCTCGCAGGTGATCACATCCCTCCCTCGCAGGTGATCACATCCCTCCCTCGCAGGTGATCACATCCCTCCCTCGCAGGTGATCACATCCCTCCCTCAGGTGATCACTTCCCTCCCTCGCAGGTGATCACATCCCTCCCTCGCAGGTGATCACATCCCTCCCTCGCAGGTGATCACATCCCTCCCTCGCAGGTGATCACATCCCTCCCTCGCAGGTGATCACATCCCTCCCTCCCAGGTGATCACATCCCTCCCTCGCAGGTGATCACATTTCCCTCCCTCGCAGGTGATCACATCCCTCCCTCGCAGGTGATCACATCCCTCCCTCGCAGGTGATCACATCCCTCCCTCCCAGGTGATCACTTCCCTCCCTCGCAGGTGATCACATCCCTCCCTCGCAGGTGATCACATCCCTCCCTCGCAGGTGATCACATCCCTCCCTCGCAGGTGATCACTTCCCTCCCTCGCAGGTGATCACTTCCCTCCCTCGCAGGTGATCACATCCCTCCCTCCCAGGTGATCACATCCCTCCCTCCCAGGTGATCACATCCCTCCCTCGCAGGTGATCACATCCCTCCCTCCCAGGTGATCATTTCCCTCCCTCGCAGGTGATCACTTCCCTCCCTCGCAGGTGATCACTTCCCTCCCTCGCAGGTGATCACATCCCTCCCTCCCAGGTGATCACATCCCTCCCTCCCAGGTGATCACTTCCCTCCCTCGCAGGTGATCACATCCCTCCCTCGCAGGTGATCACATCCCTCCCTCGCAGGTGATCACATCCCTCCCTCGCAGGTGATCACATCCCTCCCTCGCAGGTGATCACATCCCTCCCTCGCAGGTGATCACATCCCTCCCTCGCAGGTGATCACATCCCTCCCTCGCAGGTGATCACATCCCTCCCTCGCAGGTGATCACATCCCTCCCTCCCAGGTGATCACATCCCTCCCTCCCAGGTGATCACATCCCTCCCTCGCAGGTGATCACATCCCTCCCTCGCAGGTGATCACATCCCTCCCTCCCAGGTGATCACTTCCCTCCCTCGCAGGTGATCACTTCCCTCCCTCGCAGGTGATCACTTCCCTCCCTCGCAGGTGATCACATCCCTCCCTCGCAGGTGATCACTTCCCTCCCTCGCAGGTGATCACATCCCTCCCTCGCAGGTGATCACATCCCTCCCTCGCAGGTGATCACATCCCTCCCTCGCAGGTGATCACATCCCTCCCTCGCAGGTGATCACATCCCTCCCTCGCAGGTGATCACATCCCTCCCTCGCAGGTGATCACATCCCTCCCTCCCAGGTGATCACTTCCCTCCCTCGCAGGTGATCACATCCCTCCCTCGCAGGTGATCACATCCCTCCCTCGCAGGTGATCACATCCCTCCCTCGCAGGTGATCACATCCCTCCCTCGCAGGTGATCACTTCCCTCCCTCGCAGGTGATCACATCCCTCCCTCCCAGGTGATCACTTCCCTCCCTCGCAGGTGATCACATCCCTCCCTCCCAGGTGATCACTTCCCTCCCTCGCAGGTGATCACATCCCTCCCTCCCAGGTGATCACTTCCCTCCCTCGCAGGTGATCACATCCCTCCCTCCCAGGTGATCACTTCCCTCCCTCGCAGGTGATCACATCCCTCCCTCCCAGGTGATCACTTCCCTCCCTCGCAGGTGATCACATCCCTCCCTCCGCAGGTGATCACATCCCTCCCTCGCAGGTGATCACATCCCTCCCTCGCAGGTGATCACATCCCTCCCTCGCAGGTGATCACATCCCTCCCTCGCAGGTGATCACATCCCTCCCTCCCAGGTGATCACATCCCTCCCTCCCAGGTGATCACTTCCCTCCCTCGCAGGTGATCACATCCCTCCCTCCCTCCCAGGTGATCACTTCCCTCCCTCGCAGGTGATCACATCCCTCCCTCCCTCCCTCCCAGGTGATCACTTCCCTCCCTCGCAGGTGATCACATCCCTCCCTCCCAGGTGATCACATCCCTCCCTCGCAGGTGATCACATCCCTCCCTCCCAGGTGATCACTTCCCTCCCTCGCAGGTGATCACTTCCCTCCCTCGCAGGTGATCACTTCCCTCCCTCGCAGGTGATCACATCCCTCCCTCGCAGGTGATCACATCCCTCCCTCGCAGGTGATCACATCCCTCCCTCCCAGGTGATCACTTCCCTCCCTCGCAGGTGATCACATCCCTCCCTCCCAGGTGATCACATCCCTCCCTCGCAGGTGATCACATCCCTCCCTCCCAGGTGATCACTTCCCTCCCTCGCAGGTGATCACTTCCCTCCCTCGCAGGTGATCACATCCCTCCCTCGCAGGTGATCACTTCCCTCCCTCGCAGGTGATCACATCCCTCCCTCGCAGGTGATCACATCCCTCCCTCCCAGGTGATCACTTCCCTCCCTCGCAGGTGATCACATCCCTCCCTCGCAGGTGATCACATCCCTCCCTCGCAGGTGATCACATCCCTCCCTCGCAGGTGATCACATCCCTCCCTCGCAGGTGATCACATCCCTCCCTCCCAGGTGATCACATCCCTCCCTCCCAGGTGATCACTTCCCTCCCTCGCAGGTGATCACATCCCTCCCTCGCAGGTGATCACATCCCTCCCTCACAGGTGATCACTTCCCTCCCTCGCAGGTGATCACATCCCTCCCTCCCAGGTGATCACTTCCCTCCCTCGCAGGTGATCACATCCCTCCCTCCCAGGTGATCACTTCCCTCCCTCGCAGGTGATCACATCCCTCCCTCCCAGGTGATCACATCCCTCCCTCGCAGGTGATCACATCCCTCCCTCCCAGGTGATCACTTCCCTCCCTCGCAGGTGATCACTTCCCTCCCTCGCAGGTGATCACTTCCCTCCCTCGCAGGTGATCACATCCCTCCCTCCCAGGTGATCACTTCCCTCCCTCGCAGGTGATCACTTCCCTCCCTCGCAGGTGATCACTTCCCTCCCTCGCAGGTGATCACATCCCTCCCTCGCAGGTGATCACATCCCTCCCTCGCAGGTGATCACATCCCTCCCTCCCAGGTGATCACATCCCTCCCTCCCAGGTGATCACTTCCCTCCCTCGCAGGTGATCACATCCCTCCCTCCCAGGTGATCACATCCCTCCCTCCCAGGTGATCACTTCCCTCCCTCGCAGGTGATCACATCCCTCCCTCCCAGGTGATCACATCCCTCCCTCGCAGGTGATCACATCCCTCCCTCCCAGGTGATCACTTCCCTCCCTCGCAGGTGATCACTTCCCTCCCTCGCAGGTGATCACATCCCTCCCTCGCAGGTGATCACTTCCCTCCCTCGCAGGTGATCACATCCCTCCCTCGCAGGTGATCACATCCCTCCCTCGCAGGTGATCACATCCCTCCCTCGCAGGTGATCACATCCCTCCCTCGCAGGTGATCACATCCCTCCCTCGCAGGTGATCACATCCCTCCCCTCGCAGGTGATCACATCCCTCCCTCGCAGGTGATCACATCCCTCCCTCGCAGGTGATCACATCCCTCCCTCGCAGGTGATCACTTCCCTCCCTCGCAGGTGATCACATCCCTCCCTCGCAGGTGATCACTTCCCTCCCTCGCAGGTGATCACATCCCTCCCTCCCAGGTGATCACATCCCTCCCTCCCAGGTGATCACTTCCCTCCCTCGCAGGTGATCACATCCCTCCCTCGCAGGTGATCACATCCCTCCCTCGCAGGTGATCACATCCCTCCCTCGCAGGTGATCACATCCCTCCCTCGCAGGTGATCACATCCCTCCCTCGCAGGTGATCACATCCCTCCCTCGCAGGTGATCACATCCCTCCCTCGCAGGTGATCACTTCCCTCCCTCGCAGGTGATCACATCCCTCCCTCCCAGGTGATCACTTCCCTCCCTCGCAGGTGATCACATCCCTCCCTCGCAGGTGATCACATCCCTCCCTCGCAGGTGATCACATCCCTCCCTCCCAGGTGATCACTTCCCTCCCTCGCAGGTGATCACATCCCTCCCTCCCAGGTGATCACTTCCCTCCCTCGCAGGTGATCACATCCCTCCCTCGCAGGTGATCACTTCCCTCCCTCGCAGGTGATCACATCCCTCCCTCCCAGGTGATCACTTCCCTCCCTCGCAGGTGATCACATCCCTCCCTCGCAGGTGATCACATCCCTCCCTCGCAGGTGATCACATCCCTCCCTCCCAGGTGATCACATCCCTCCCTCCCAGGTGATCACTTCCCTCCCTCGCAGGTGATCACATCCCTCCCTCGCAGGTGATCACATCCCTCCCTCGCAGGTGATCACATCCCTCCCTCGCAGGTGATCACATCCCTCCCTCGCAGGTGATCACATCCCTCCCTCCCAGGTGATCACATCCCTCCCTCCCAGGTGATCACTTCCCTCCCTCGCAGGTGATCACTTCCCTCCCTCGCAGGTGATCACATCCCTCAGCTTACCTTTGAGGTCCTTCATTGCGGTTTCAATAGCGGATAGCTTCTCCGTCACCCCAGGATCTGGAGAGGAAGAACATTCACATCACGAGTTGTCATCTCCGATCGATTTCACCCTTCCTACCACTAGAGGTCCTTCTTAATACCCTAGAAGTGCAGCTCTACTCACATTCCTGTGCCCCCCCTCCATGATATGATCCATCTGATGGAGTCACTAAACATCCACATTGTGACTTGTCTGCATCGCTGTCACCCACTGTGACAAAACCCGACACTGACAGCTTCCAACTCTTTGGGTACCGGACATGGTCTGCAAAGAGTCACTGTAATCACACAGGAGCTCTGGAGCCCAGGGGGGGTGGCTGGTGTTTAAAATTGTTGGGAGGGCACAAGCACACGATAAAATAAAATAAAACATCAATTACAGCCTCACTGTGCCCATCAATTACAGCCTCACTGTGCCCATCTATTGCAGCCTCACTGTGCCCATCAATTACAGCCTCACTGTGCCCATCAATTGCAGCCTCACTGTGCCCATCAATTTCAGCCTCACTGTGCCTATCAATTTCAGCCTCACTGTGCGTTTGGCATGCACAGTGACGACAATTAATGAACACAGTGGCTGTGTTTGATGGCATGGCACAGTGACGACAATTTTATGGCGCTGTGGCTGCGTTTTATGGGCACAATGAGGCTGCAATTGATGGGCACAGTGGCTGCGTTTGATATGCACAGTTGCGGCAATTGATGGGCACAGTGAGGCTGCAATTGATGGTCACAGTGAGGCGGCAATTGATGGGCACAGTGAGGCGGCAATTGATGGGCACAGTGAGGCGGCAATTGATGGGCACAGTGATCCGGCAATTGATGGTCACAGTGAGGCGGCAATTGATGGGCACAGTGAGGCTGCAATTGATAGGTAAAGTGAGGCGGCAATAGATGGGCACAGTGATGCTACAATTAATGGGCACAGGGAGGCTGCAATTCATGGGCACAGTGGCTGCTTTTGGCATGGCACAGTGATGACAATTGATGGACACAGTGGCTGCATTTGATGGGCACAGTGGCGGCAATTGATGGGCACAGTGAGGCTGCAATTCATGGGCACAGTGAGGCTGCAATTCATGGGCACAGTGAGGCTGCAATTCATGGGCACAGTGAGGCTGCAATTCATGGGCACAGTGAGGCTGCAATTGATGGACACAGTGGCTGCATTTGATGGGCACAGTGGCGGGAATTGATGGGCACAGTGAGGCTGCAATTCATGGGCACAGTGAGGCTGCAATTCATGGGCACAGTGAGGCTGCAATTCATGGGCACAGTGAGGCTGCAATTCATGGGCACAGTGAGGCTGCAATTGATGGACACAGTGGCTGCATTTGATGGGCACAGTGGCGGGAATTGATGGGCACAGTGAGGCTGCAATTCATGGGCACAGTGAGGCTGCAATTCATGGGCACAGTGAGGCTGAAATTCATGGGCACAGTGAGGCTGAAATTCATGGGCACAGTGAGGCGGCAATTGATGGGCACAGTGAGGCGGCAATTGATGGGCACAGTGAGGCGGCAATTGATGGGCACAGTGAGGCGGCAATTGATGGGCACAGTGAGGCTGCAATTGATAGGCACAGTGAGGTGATAAATTGATGGGCACAGTGAGGCTGCAATTGATGGGCACAGTAAGGCGGTAAATTGATGGGCACAGTGAGGCTGCAATGGATGTTTTTTTTTTTTGCTCCCTCCCAAAATGTTGAACTTCAGCTGCCCCCCCCCCCCCCCCGGGCTCCACAGCTCCAGTGTGATTACAGTGACTCTTTGCACACCTGGCAGAGTTCTCTTTACAGATGAAGAAACAGGAAAGACTCACTTCTTCCTTTCCGGATCTCCTCGGCCAGCCTGTCCATCTCTCCCAGGATCTTCCGGGTGTCCCTGGAAAGTGAATCTAAAAAAAATAAATAGAATACCAGTTTATTTCAGTCTGCTACGGAGCCGGCCCTTAGCTGCACAAACTCAAGCGTCAAGCTGTCCAGGGTAAAGGTGCAGCACGGGAGAAGTCTTGGTGGGAGGCGGAGACTGGAGATAGAGAGATACAAAGTAACATTGTTTATAAACATTGATCAGACAGGAGATAGAGAGATACAAAATAACATTGTTTATAAACATTGATCAGACAGGAGATAGAGAGATACAAAGTAACATTGTTTATAAACATCGATCAGACAGGAGATAGAGAGATACAAAGTAACATTGTTTATAAACATCGATCAGAACAATGATCTGAACAATCTGCAGCTGAAGTTGGTTTAACCCCTTCAATACCGCACACCGTCACATGACGTCCACAGGGGGGATCTCCCATCCTGGGTGGACGTCATATGACGTCCTGGGCTTTATGCAGTGATATCTGAATGATCTCTTATTTCCAGCCAAGAGGATAGATGTGGGGGGAGGGGGAGGTCTTATTGAATACCCGCAACTCTCCATAAAGAGGACCTGCCACACACTATTCCTATTACAAGGGATGTTTATAAAAAAATTTAAAGTGTAAAAAAAAAAAAAAATAGGTAAAAAATAAATAAGTAAAAACGCCCCTGTCCCCGGTAGCTCGGGCTCAGAAGCGAACGCACACGCAAGTCCCGCCCACAAATGTAAACGCCATTTAAAACCACACATGTGAGGTGTCACCGCGTGCGTTAGAGCGCCAGGAACAATTCTCGCACCAGATCTCCTCTGTAACTCTAAACTGGTAACCTGTAAAAAAATAAATAAATCAAAGCGTCGCCTGTGGAGACTTTTAAGTCCTGAAGTTTGGCGCCATTCCATGAGCGTGCGCATTTTTTTTTAAAGCGTGACATGTTGGGTATCTATTTACTCGGCATAACATCATCTTTCACATTTTACAAAAAATTGGGCTAACTTTACTGTTTTTTTTTTTTTTTTTTAACTGCTTAACGCCCGCCGCATGTAGATATACGTCGACAGAATGGCACGTACAGGCAGATGGACGTGCTGGCACATCCCTGCCTTCCCGCGGGTTTGGGGGTCCGATTAGGCCCCCCCCCTGGTACATTCAGCGGTCGGTAAGCCTCTGGGAGCGATCCGGGATGAGGGGGCGGCTGTTTGTTTCTGTCCGCCCTCTCGCAATCGCTCCCAGCCAATCCGCTCCCCCCCCCCTCTGCCCGCCCTCTTCCTGTGTAATGTAAACACTGGCAGAGGAAGTGATGCAGCTCTCCTCCCTGCTGTATTTTCAATCCGGCGAGAGGAGAGAAGACATCACATAGTAAGTCGCACCAACACTACACTGACACCAGTACACAGAGGCACATTAACCCCTTCCGATCACCCCCCCCAGCCCCCTATCACAGTGTCACTGATTGCAGTGATCATATATTTACTGATCACTGCATTTAGTGTCAGTGTGACAATTAGTGTGACAGGCAGTTAGTGTTAGGTCCAGGGTAGCCCCCGTACCCCCCTAATAAAGGTTTAACCCCCTGATCACTGCCCTAGTTAACCCTTTCACCCCCTATTACCAGCGTCACTAAGCGATCGTTATTCTGATCGCTGTATTAGTGTCGCTGTTGTCGCTAGGTAGCTAGTTTTTTTTTTTTACTAAAGACATGTGGCTGAATAAATTTTGGCCTAAATGTTTGACTAAAATTTAGTTTATTCGATTTGTCTTATAACAAAAATTAGAAAATATATTTTTTTTCAACATTTTCGGTCTTTTTCCATTTATAGCGCAAAAAAATAAAAATCGCAGAGGCAATCAAATACTGTACCATCAAAAGAAAGCTCTATTTGTGGGAAGAAAAGGACGCACATTTCCTTTGGAAGCCGCGTCGCACGACCGCGCAATTGTCTGTTAAAACGACGCAGTGCCGAATTGTAAAAACGCCTCTGAGCATTTAGCAGCATATTGGTACGGGGCTTAAGTGGTTAATTCGAGAAACAATTTTTTTGTCCACAAAAAAAAAAAAGGCGTTTATAAAATTTTTGTGCAAATACCGCGTGAGATAAATAGTTGCAATGACCGTTGTTTTATTCCCCAGGGTGTCTGCTAAAAAAAAACATATATAGGGCCAGATTCACGTAGCAAGCTGTATCTTTAGGCGGGCGTAGCGTATCTTGTTTACGCTACGCCGCCGTAAATTAGCGAGGCAAATGCTGTATTTACGAAGCTAAGTTACGGCGGCGTAGCGTAAATGGGCCGGCGTAAGCCCGCGGAATTCAAATGTGAATGAGGTGGGCGTGTTTTATGGCAATGTGTTGTGACCACACGTTTTTTAAGTTTTTTTTTTTTTTTTTTTATTGGGCATGCGCCGACCGTGGACGTATCCCGGTGCGCATGCTCCAAATTATGACGCTACGACGCATTGTATTCGACGTGAACGTAATTGACGTAAATCCCCATTCACGGAAGAGTTACGCAAACGACGTAAAACGTGAAAAATTAGACGCGGCCCCGACGTCCATACTTAACATAGGATGCTCCATCTTTTTGGTGGTTTATCTTTACGCCGGGAAAAGCCTAACGTAAACGGCGTAAATTCACTGCGTCGGCCGGGCGTACGTTGGGGAATTGGCGTATCTCGCTGATTTACATATTCTCGGCGTAAATCAGCGGGAACGCCCCTAGCGGCCATCTTAAAAATGCAGTTAAGGTACGACGGCGTAATACAATTACGCCACGCGTATCTTAGCTCAAACCCGGCGTATCTTGTTTTGTTGAATACAGAATAAAGATACGCCGGCGCTGTTTAGAAGTTACGCGGCTTATCTCGAGATACGCCGTTGTAACTAATGCTGAATCTGGCCCATAATGTTTGGGGGTTCTGAGTAATTCCCCCCACCCCCCCTACATTTGTGTTGTTTCCTGTTCACAGAATCCAGAAGGACCTCATCACCTGACAACACCCCATTCCCTGATGTCCCGTCTCTTCCTTCTTACCTTTGGAATCTGCAGAGAGAGAGGAAAACCGTGTCACCTAAATCATTATTATAGAGCTCATGAGTAGGATTTTTTTTTTTCGTTTTCCAGTCAAAATGAGTAGGAATTTTATCCTAAAGCAGAACTCCAGCCATAAAAAAATAAGAAATAATAATAAAAAAAAAACGCAATAAAGGATAAAATAAGGCCAACGTGTCCTGAAATATTCACCGTCAACCCGAGCAATTCCCCTGCAGTACTTATTTCTACCACTAGATGTCCTCGTCCATTATCAACACACTTCCTCTAAACCCAGGACATCCTAGGCTCACCCCACCCCCAGGCTGTGACTGGACAGTGAATGAAGAAGCAGCACGGTGATGAGCTCAGCTCTCTGTCAGCCCCGCCCTCATCCAGCCCTCATCTCACCTTTAAGGTCCCCCATGGAGGTTTCAATGGCAGTCAGTTTCTCCATTGTCCTGTGATCTGGGGAGAGAAAGAACATTCACAGGCTGAGCACTTAGGACTTCCGTCACCCAACTTCACCCCACAACCACCAGAGGGCCCTCTTACCATCCTGGGACAAGCGTTCCACCCTGGAGTCCATCCCCAGACTCAGGTTGCTGAGCCTCCCCTCGATGTTCTGCTCCGTCTGACCTGCAGGAGACCAAAAATCAATGATTGAGAGGCTCCTCCTCCTCACATCTACTGAGACCCCCTACCCCAATCTTTCCAGAGCCTCTTCCATCCTCTGAGACTCCCTACCCCAATCTGTCCAGAGCCTCTTCCATCCTCTGAGACTCCCTACCCCCAATCTTTCCAGAGCCTCACCCAGCCTCTGAGACCCCCTACCCCAATCTGTCCAGAGCCTCACCCAGCCTCTGAGACCCCCTACCACAATCTTTCCAGAGCCTCTCCTAGCCTCTGAGACCCCCTACTCCAATCTGTTCAGAGCCTCTCCCAGCCTCTGAGAACCCCTACCCCAATCTGTCCAGAGCCTCTCCCAGCCTCTGAGACCCACTACTCCAATCTGTCCAGAACCTCTCCCAACCTTTGAGATTCCCTACTCCAATCTGTCCAGAGCCTTTCCCAGCCTCTGAGAACCCCTACCCCAATCTGTCCAGAGCCTCTCGCAGCCTCTGAGACCCCCTACTCTAATCTGTCCAGAGCCTCTTCCATCCTCTGAGACTCCCTACCCCCAATCTTTCCAGAGCCTCTTACATCCTCTGAGACCCCCTACCCCAATCTGTCCAGAGCCTCACCCAACCTCTGAGACCCCCTACCCTAATCTTTCCAGAGCCTCTCCTAGCCTCTGAGACCCCCTACTCCAATCTGTTCAGAGCCTCTCCCAGCCTCTGAGACCCCCTACCCTAATCTTTCCAGAGCCTCTCCTAGCCTCTGAGACCCCCTACTCAAATCTGTTCAGAGCCTCTCCCAGCCTCTGAGACCCCCTACCCCAATCTGTCCAGAGCCTTTCCCAGCCTCTGAGAACCCCTACCCCAATCTGTCCAGAGCCTCTCGCAGCCTCTGAGACCCCCTACTCTAATCTGTCCAGAGCCTCTTCCATCCTCTGAGACTCCCTACCCCCAATCTTTCCAGAGCCTCTTACATCCTCTGAGACCCCCTACCCCAATCTGTCCAGAGCCTCACCCAACCTCTGAGACCCCCTACCCTAATCTTTCCAGAGCCTCTCCTAGCCTCTGAGACCCCCTACTCCAATCTGTTCAGAGCCTCTCCCAGCCTCTGAGACCCCCTACCCTAATCTTTCCAGAGCCTCTCCTAGCCTCTGAGACCCCCTACTCAAATCTGTTCAGAGCCTCTCCCAGCCTCTGAGACCCCCTACCCCAATCTGTCTAGAGCCTTTCCCAGCCTCTGAGAACCCCTACCCCAATCTGTCCAGAGCCTCTCCCAGCCTCTGAGACCCCCTACTCCAATCTGTCCAGAGCCTCTCCCAGCCTCTGAGGCTCCCTACTCCAATCTGTCCAGAGCCTCTCCCAGCCTCTGAGACCCCCTACTCCAATCTGTTCAGAGCCTCTCCCAGCCTCTGAGACCCCCTACCCCAATCTGTCTAGAGCCTTTCCCAGCCTCTGAGAACCCCTACCCCAATCTGTCCAGAGCCTCTCCCAGCCTCTGAGACCCCCTACTCCAATCTGTCCAGAGCCTCTCCCAGCCTCTGAGGCTCCCTACTCCAATCTGTCCAGAGCCTCTCCCAGCCTCTGAGACCCACTACTCCAATCTGTCCAGAGCCTCTCCCAGCCTCTGAGACCCCCTACTCAATTCTGTCCAGAGCCTCTTCCAGCCTCTGAGACTCCCTACCCCCAATCTGTCAAGAGTCTTTCACATCTTATGGGACTTCTTACTGCAATCTGTCCGGAGCCTCTCCCATCCTGTGGCACTCCCTACCCCAATCTGTCCAGAACCACTTCAATCCTTTGTGACTCCCTACCCCAATAATGTTTGGGGGTTCTAAGTATTTTTCTTGCAAAAAAAAAAAATACGGATTTTAACTTGTAAACACCAAATGTCAGAAATAGGGATGAGCTTCGTATTCGAGATGAACTCATGTTCGACTCGAACATCGTATGTTCGTTGAAATACGAAGAAAATGGGTCGTTCGCGCCAAATTCGAGTTACGTTTTACAGACCATAATTCACTGCGGCATCGCTGGCTGATAGTTGGCTAAGCATGCACTATGACCCGCATGCTTGGCCAATGACAGCACGCAAAAAGCGGAGAGCCATAATTGGCCAAAGCCAGGGTGGCTTTGGCCAATTATGGCTCAGGGGGTTTAGTACACGCCCCACACTATAAAAGGCCGCCTGCAGGTCAGCCTTATGTAGTGTGTTGCGGTGGTGGTTAGAGAGAACAGAGAGAGACAGAGAGAGTGTCATTTATTGCAGGTAGATAGAGCAGGCATGCTAGTCAGTTAATGTTACAGTGTGTAGAGGATATATATACATCCCAGGTGTTGTACATATATTTATACACTGTAGAGCTTAGCTAGATCAGTTCTTCCTAATTTACTGGCAGGCAGGTGATTGTGCTATTTAAAGACGTTATCACAGGTATAGACACCCAGCAGGTACAATATTTAACCACTTAAGCTCCGGACCAATATGCTGCTAAATGCCCAAAGGTTTTTACAATTCAGCACTGCGTCGCTTTAACAGACAATTGCGCGGTCGTGCGACGTGGCTCCCAAACAAAATTGGTGTCCTTTTTTCCCCACAAATACAACTTTCTTTTGGTGGTATTTGATCACCTCTGCATTTTATTTTTTATTTTTTGCGCTATAAACAAAAATAGAGCGACAATTTTGAAAAAAAATCTATATTTTTTACTTTTTGCTGTAATAAATATCCCCAAAAAAGATGTTAAAAAAAAGTTTTTTTCCTCAGTTTAGGCCGATACGTATTATTCTACCTATTTTTGGTAAAATAAAAAAAATCGCAATAAGCGTTTATCGATTGGTTTGCGCAAAATTTATAGCGTTTACAAAATAGGGGATAGTTTTATGGCATTTTTATTATTTTTTATTTTTTTTACTACTAATGGCGGCGATCAGCGATTTTTTTTCGTGACTGCGACATTATGGTGGACACTTCGGACAATTTTGACACATTTTTGGGACCATTGTCATTTTCACAGCAAAAAATGCATTTAAATTGCATTGTTTACTGTGGAAATGACAGTTGCAGTTTGGGAGTTAACCACAAGGGGGCGCTGTAGGGGTTATGTGTTCCCTGTGTGTGTTTACAACTGTAGGGGGGTGTGGCTGTAGGTGTGACGTCATCGATCGCGTCCCCCCCATAACAGGGATGACGCGATCGATGCTGCAGCCACAGTAAAGCATCGGGGAAGCCGTGTTTATACACGGCTCTCCCCATTCTTCAGCTCCGGGGACCAATTGACGCACTCCAGCGACGATCGGATCCGCAAGTCCCGCGGTCCCGGAGCTTTGGACCGGGTCACGGGAGCGTGCCGCAGGCGCGCGCCCGTGACCTACGGCTGGGTACTAGTACCGACGTAAATATACGTGGATGTGCCCAGCCGTGCCATTCTGCCGACGTAAATGTGCAGGAGACGTTATCACATGACACCCAGCAGGTACAATATTTAAAGGAATTTTTTTTTTTTATTTAAGCATCATTAAAATCACTGCTCGGAGCAGTGATTTTAATGATGCTTAAATAAAAAAATAAAAATAAAAATGACTTTAAATATTGTACCTGCTGGGTGTCTATAGTTTGCCTGTGAAAACGTCTCTGAGAACCCGGGTCTTGTCCGAGGGAACATGTATCAATGGAAAAAAGTTTTTAAAACGGTCCTGCTCCATTGATACATGTTCCCTGGGGCAAGACCCGGGTTCTCAAAGATGTTTTCCAACAATAATTTGAATTTTGGTCTTTAAAATGAGCACTTTTGAATTCGAACGTTCGAGTCCCATAGATTTCAATGGGGTTCTAAATGTTCGAGCGAACGTCAGAAATAGGCTCAGTCATGAAAGGGATAATAATAATACAATGAGTGTGTGGAGAGGCGATGAAGGTGAGCACACCTGTGACAGTGACGATGAGGACGACGATGACGAGGAAGAGAAGTGCGATGCAGAGAGCCCACAGGGAGCGGATCAGGCCGGAGGAGGGGCGGGAGGTCCATCTGTTCCTGAATGTCACTGATAATAAGAGAAGAGAAAGAGACGATGACACTGAGGATTCTCCACAATTCCTGTTTACTACAAATGACTCTTCATTCCGCCGAGAAAATAATCTGCAGGAAATCCGGGAAGATTCCTCCACTGACCCCGAGATAACCTCCCCCCATGTACAGCAAACACAGGGGAGTATCGTTCCTCTGCTACCGGGTGTAATTCTCGGTATCTGTCCTTATTCTGTATGTATGGACTCTGCACAGTACCACTTCTCCTGTCCTGTATGTCGGGTGTAATTCTCAGTATCTGTCCTTATTCTGTATGTATGGACTCTGCACAGTACTACTTCTCCTGTCCTGTATGTCGGGTGTAATTCTCGGTATCTCTCCTTATTCTGTATGTATGGACTCTGCACAGTACTACTTCTCCTGTCCTGTATGTCGGGTGTAATTCTCGGTATCTCCTCCTTATTCTGTATGTATGGACTCTGCACAGTACTACTTCTCCTGTCCTGTATGTCGGGTGTAATTCTCGGTATCTCTCCTTATTCTGTATGTATGGACTCTGCACAGTACTACTTCTCCTGTCCTGTATGTCGGGTGTAATTCTTGGTATCTGTTCTTATTCTGTATGTATGGACTCTGCACAGTACTACTTCTCCTGTCCTGTATGTCGGGTGTAATTCTCGGTATCTCCTCTTATTCTGTATGTATGGACTCTGCACAGTACTACTACGTCTTATACTTCTCCTGTCCTGTATGTCGGGTGTAATTCTCGGTATCTCCTCTTATTCTGTATGTATGGACTCTGCACAGTACTACTTCTCCTGTCCTGTATGTCGGGTGTAATTCTCGGTATCTCTCCTTATTCTGTATGTATGGACTCTGCACAGTACTACTTCTCCTGTCCTGTATGTCGGGTGTAATTCTCGGTATCTCCTCTTATTCTGTATGTATGGACTCTGCACAGTACTACTTCTCCTGTCCTGTATGTCGGGTGTAATTCTCGGTATCTCCCCTTATTCTGTATGTATGGACTCTGCACAGTACTACTTCTCCTGTCCTGTATGTCGGGTGTAATTCTCGGTATCTCTCCTTATTCTGTATGTATGGACTCTGCACAGTACTACTTCTCCTGTCCTGTATGTCGGGTGTAATTCTCGGTATCTCCTCTTATTCTGTATGTATGGACTCTGCACAGTACTACTTCTCTTGTCCTGTATGTCGGGTGTAATTCTCGGTATCTCCTCTTATTCTGTATGTATGGACTCTGCACAGTACTACTTCTCCTGTCCTGTATGTCGGGTGTAATTCTCGGTATCTCCTCTTATTCTGTATGTATGGACTCTGCACAGTACTACTTCTCTTGTCCTGTATGTCGGGTGTAATTCTCGGTATCTCCTCTTATTCTGTATGTATGGATATTTTTATTTATGAAAACAGACAAGATAAATATCAACACACAACAATCACTGACATGTTCCGGTCAATACCTAGCAATTAAAAACAAGCATCATAGGAGATAAAAAGTCCATAAAAAGTTCAATATTACAAGAAAAAACCCTCCCATAAGTCTGACCTCCTACAACACTTCCCAATCTCCAGACATTTGATCCATCGCAATTCGGATATCACCAAACCTGCGACTTTGCTGGAGTTAAATTGCTCATTATGCATGGCCACTCTGGCCCTTGCATGCCACTGATAGTATTTGACTATAGTAATAATCATGTATGTTGTCCCTCGGTCTACACCGTGTATCGTTGGGGGAACACCATAAAGCCTGAGTAACTTAGGTTTCCCAACCTTGGAATCCCAACTTTGGCAGCTACTTCCTTCCAGACTTCATGGCTTCCCCAACAATCCACCAAGAAGTGCTCCATGGACTCCTCCTGACCACATCCCAAAGGGCAGGTCCTTTCAGATGGAGCCAGACCCTTCATGTTCCCCCTCACATACATCCTCCCATGGAAGGACAACCAGGCAATGTCATGAAACTTCAGGGGTAATCTGGGACTATTCAGCAACTTTAAGCTTTCCTCCATAACAGCTGTAGTGCAGTCTCTGAGTACAAGTGGAGAACAGAAGAAGGTCCCACAGATCCTCTGGTATAACAATTTTCCTTGAGTTATTTTCAAGGTAGGACTTCTCGATCCCCCACCTTCTCAGAGACTTCAGAGCCGAGTCCAGATATGGTGGGAGATAACCCTGAGTACATCTCTTCCTCTTGAGAGAACCGCCCTGCATCCAGGACTCTGCACGGGGCAATATCCAGGCCCTAACACTGTTTACCCACGGAGGGCCAACACTGGAGACCAAGCACCCAAAATTTACTTTAAGAAAGAGAGAATCAAAAAACACCTTCGGGTTTATCATATTCAACCCACCCTCCTTTTTTCAGGTAAGTAACCCCTCTTTTTATTGGATTCAATCTATTGCCCCAGAAGAGCTGAAAAAACAGACTGAAGAGCCTTGCAGAGAAAGATTCTGGCAACGGAAAAAACCACAGAGACATACAGGAAAATAGGAATTAAATACGTTTTTATCATGGTGACCCTTTCTCTGTAAGTCAGCTTGCAATTCTTCCACCGCTGAACCTTTGCATTCCCAGCATCCAATTTCTCCTCCCAGTTCAGCCTGGCGTTATCTTCCCTTCCAAACTTAACCCCTAAGATCTTAAGACAACTTGAAGCTATTGCAAACTGGGGCAGATCAAATTCTGGATCACCCTGCAGTGTCCAGAGGGCTTCACTCTTCTCAAAGTTAACAAGAGACCCAGAGGCCTCAGAGTAAGCTCCAATGGAAGCTTCCAGCAACTGGGCCTCATGGGAGGAGGACACCACTACAGTGACATCATCAGCATAAGCGAATACGGATAGGGCCGAGGCATGGGGCACAGGTACCCCCCGAAATCCACATTCCTGAACTGATCTTAAAAAAGGATCAATGGCGAAAACATATAAGAGGGGACTCAAGGGGCAGCCCTGCCTCACCCCAGCCTCAACCCCAAAGGCACCACCCTGCCACCCATTAATAAGTGGAAAGCTCTCAGCCTTCCGGTATAAAGTTCTCAGCCAATCAACAAATAACCTTGGGATGCCATACCTTAACAGGGTCGCCCACAGATACCCATGGTCAACCCTGTCAAAAGCTTTAGCTTGGTCTAAACTCACCATATATTTACCATGGTAAGAACCTTACACCTCTCAAAGGCTTCCCTTAAGGAAATGAGAGCACCAAAAATATTCCGCCCTTCTACCGTACCATACTGACAGTCTGTCAATAGTGCTGAAGACAAACTCTTCAACCTAGAAAATAATATTTTTGCCAGAATTTTCCGGTCTACATTTAAAAGGGATATAGGCCTCCAGTTCTTGATGTCATTAGGTTCTCTACCCTTGAACAGCAGAACTAAGATGATACTCTCATGGATGGAGGCATCAGGCGTTTCTCCAAACAACTTTTAAACACATCCACCAGAATCGGAGCTAGGGGCTCTTTAAACTTCTTATAAAATTCGGCTGTAATGCCATCGGGTCCCGGTGCCTTCTTTTGACGTAATTTGTCAATAGCCTCCCTAACTTCTTCCACCGTTATTTCCGCTGTCAAGGGAGAAAAGTCCAAATCATCAACAACAGGACCCGGAACTGCCTCTAAGAACTGTGCCATCTTCTCCCTATCCAAACCCTTCTCCTGAAACAAGTCAGCATAGTATGATCTTACCACTCCCAGAATGCCCTCCCGAGACTCCTGCAAAATCCCTTGGGAATCCTTCAGGCCCGTTATTAACTTTTTAGCCACCTTGTCCCTACAATTCTCAAAGGGATCAGGTGTCCCTGGGGATCCATAATCCCGTTCAAAGACTAAGGAGTTGTACCTGCTATATTGATATTGACTTAGTTGGGATTTTACTTGATCAATTTCCCTCCCTGCCTCCAACCCGCCTGAATAAAGCCGCTCCAGCTCTTCCCGCAGCCTGAGATAATGGCTATATCTACTTTTCCCCATTCTAGCTGACGATTTCCTTAAGAGAGAAGAGATGTCCTTTTTTAACGTCCTCCCACCAATCCGCAGTGCAGTCATAGAAGTCCAGTCTCTCTGCATGGTGTTGCAAGAGGTTCTGTACTTGTTGCTGAACAGACCTATCTTCTAAAAGACTAGAGTTGAGCCTCCATAGCCCCCTGCCCATGTCAGGATGCTTACAGGTTCCCAGGCAAAAGTAGAGGGCCGCATGATCTGAGTAAGGTATCAGCTTCTCACTCATATTGGTCACCAGTTCCGTAGGACTTACCAGCGCCATATCTAATCTGCTTTTTATATTCCCACGAAAGAAGGTGAAGCCTGGCTTCCTACCATTTTGCGCAAACACATCACTTAAACCAGTTTGTAAAATAATCTGATTAAGAGCTCTGGAGTCACTACCCAACAACCTACCAGAAAGAACGGTCACTTAGTGTCCCTGGTGACATTAAAGTCTCCTACCATGACCACAGGGACTGAGGTAAAAAGATATGGCTTCACATCATTAAATAACCCGATTTTTCCTGATATTGTTTGAGGCCCATATATGTTAATTAATCGGAGTCTCCTGCCATGAATTGTTACTTCCAATATAAGACATCTTCCCATTGACACCTCAGTGAGTCTGTGCACCGTCACATCCTTAGTATTAAAAAGGATGCCAACACCCGCATAAGACTCCACAGCCAAGGACCAGAATGAGGGTCCCCGTGTGCCACTCCCTCTCTGCCTCCCGCATGAGTGCCACAGATGTTAGATGTGTCTCTTGTAAAAAATAGACATCAGCATCCAGGTACCTGAGGTGTTCAAATACTGCGTGCCTTGTCCTCTTGTTTTTAATACTGTTCACATTACTGGAGACAATGTTTAGAGAAAAACTGCCATCACAGCAAAGAGGAGAAAGAATAGGACCCCCATCATCATAAGTCAGAATCGGAGTCACTCTGCCGACTACCAGTCTCCATATCAGATTCTACGTGTACAGGATCAGGGGGCGGACGCCTTTTAGTGGGCGGGTCATCCTCTGAGCCCGTCGCATACTCCCTCTCCACTCTTTTTAATTCCTGCTCCAGTTCATGGGCCTCTAGAGAATAGGAATCCGCATCCGAATCTGATAACACTTCATACCTATTGGTAGAAACTACCGTACCCACTTCTGGTCCCCCTTTCACTTTTTTTGCTGAGTTCTTCACTAATGTCCAGTAGGGGTGCAACGGATCAAAAAACTCACGGATCGGATCGATCCTCGGATCAGGAGTCACGGATCGGATCATTTTCGGATCGGCAAAAAAAAGACAAATCTTGTTACACCCACCAGAGTTTTAGATTTCAGTTATTTTCATCACAAAACGGAGCTTATACCCTTAAATACAGTGTTTGGAAATCCGACGGACTGTTTATTGCTGATGTAACAGAACACCTCTGATTTTCACATTAAATTTAACATTTAAACAGTCCGTTGGATTTACAAATACTGTATTTAAGGGTATAAGCTCCGTTTTGTGATGAAAATAACTGAATCTAAAACTCTGGTGGGTGTAATAAAAGATGTCCACTTGCCCCCTGTCATGTGTGCGATACGATCGCCATCCCCACCACCACACGTGTGTCACATTATCAGCAACAGGTTAAAGGAGAACTCCAATAACAGTAACAGACATATAGGGAGAGGGGTCACTACATGGGACTCTCATATCACAGGACAGGATGACTTGAGGACTCCTATACAAAGTCACTACTCACCTGTAGATAAGTCTGAGAGTGTGAGGTGCCCCCTAATGGAGGAATGCATTACTGCAGTGCAGATGAGGGGAGCACTCTTCCACCTCAGGAGTAAGAAGAGGCTCAGGGCAGGGCTGTGACACGAGACTATGCCAGTCTCAGCGGCCACCACACACACAGAACTACACCGAGGACCGGGTAAAAGTAGAGCGGTCTATAGAGGTGAGCTGCCCGGCCTCCTTTCGGGCCCCCCCGCTACACACATTGAGCGCCGAGTAACTGCAACTCCACACTCAGCTACTTCCGGCAACAACCCCGCCCACGCCCTCCTCCAGCCGGCTCCGCCAATCACAACATGGCGCCGGTACAGAAGGGAGGGACACTTCCAGCCACGCTCTGTGATTTGTTTTCTGCCAGGGAGCGCTGGGTTTGTCTCTCGGCCACATTCTACGTTGGAGGTGAGTGACACACGATGGCGGCCAATCCGTGAGTGCTCCGCGGATCGCGGGGTGTGCCGATCCGAACGGGGTGACCCGTTCGGATCACGGATCGGTGACGATCCGTTGCACCCCTAATGTCCAGTCACTTTCGGGTTTACGGGTGGATCTATCTTTTTTATTCCTCCTCTTCTGACCAGTGGTCTTCACGGAGACAGGAACAGAAGAAGAGTGTGCGGCCGGCCGCTCCTCAGCCTGCCGAACACTGTCCGTCCGTCCGGGGGTAGTCTCCTGAACCTCTGGGCCCACCTCCTCTCTAGTCACTGTAGCCCCGTTTATTAAGGCCTCCTCTAGTTGTTCTGCTGCAGCCAACAAATCATTGTCTGCAGATTCCTCACCCATATTATGGAAGGCCTCCGGGCAATCCCTGTGGAAGTGGCCGAGCCTTCCACAAAGATTGCACTTAACCGTCTCACAGGTAGAACTGACATGGCCGACCTCCCCACAAAGATTACACTTCAAGGCGCTGCAAACGCTCGCCACATGGCCGGACTTGCCACATTTGAAACATAACCTGGGCTGACCTGCATAAAAGCAAACGCCTCTCTCCCGTCCAATGAAAAAGGAGTTTGGCAGGTGATGGGTAACATTGTTAGATTGCCTTAACTTGACAAGAACCCTCCAACCCCCAGTCCAGATCCCATCACTATCTTTAGTTTTTGTCAACTCAGAAATCATTTCACAATGTCTTCTAAGCCAAATGATAATGTCCTGGGGGGGCACAGACTCATTCCAGAAAATGATGTTAACGGTTGCTGTGTCAGGTCTGGAGATGGGTATAAGGATGAAATCCCTCCATCCCTCTTTGTCCCGCAACCCACTGAAGCTGGCCCAGAATTTGTCCAAGTCACACATGAGCTTAAAGCTGACGTCATAACCTTGTCTGTCAGGGAGATTGATGACTGCCAGTATGTTTGCAGGTGCAAACCCCATCTGCTGACACAGCAGCTCCCTTACCACAAACCTCCTATCAGGGAGCTCCTCTCTGGAACCCCTATGCTTGAATCTGACCACATTCCTCCTCTTAAAAGCCTGACCAGTGTAATTATTACCGGTGGAAAATGAAGGGGCCCCCGGCTCCAGGCATTCCGAGGAGGAACATGACCAGATGGACCAGCATTCCCTTGGGGAGCCAGTGGTGGATCCACCAAAGGGGGGAAGTCCTGAGGGTTGTTCTGAACTGACTCCTCCATCACTATATTCTCAGAGGTCTCTGACTGCTGACCCCAATCAGATATACCGGTACTAGTATCAATGCTGGCAGAATTATTCACTACATCATCACTGCACATCATGTCAATGCTAGCAGTATCATTACTTGTCACCCCAGTATTACTCCCACCCTGAACCCCAGTCCCCTCAGCATGGCTCCCATCATAAGTACTAGTGGCAGCAGCACTGTTCTCACAGTCCATTTGCTGGGAGTCCACTACGTCACTCATCTGCGTCTCCTGAACTATATATGTCTGCTGGGTTATACCGATGTTCCCGCCATCCTCCAGAGCTGGAAGTCCAGCAGGAGAACCTGCTCCAATCCCATGTTGCTCCTTACTGTCCTCCGGAGGATGCACAGACCCCCCTCAGGAGACACGTTTGGTGGCTGCATACGCTGGACCGGGTTCCCCAGAGTCTGACTCTGTAGAAGATTCAATCCCCACAGTCAACGCTGCCTCAAATCGATCACGATTGCGGTATACCTCCCAAACCCCCCAGTTCTTCCAGGGTAGCGTCAATGTCCTTAGATACACCGGCCAGTTCAATGCCCAGGGAGTTTAGTTTACTGTCATATAATGTTTCTCTCCTGGGGTTGGCAGCTTTAAGTCTGTATACAGAGTCGATCTGCGTCTGGATCCTAGTCTTAGCTTTCCTCAGAGACTCTACTCGTTTTACCAGGGAAGGGATCCTATCAGCCAGGTGCAGCGCAGGTTCAGACTTTTTCTTCTTCTTCTTTGCAGCTGCAGGACGCTTGAAATCTTTATCCTCTTCCCCATTACTAGTACTGGCCTGGGGGTCTTTGCTGGGTGTGGACGGATTCACTTGTGGATTATTACCACCTTCCCCTTTACTCTGCTGCTTGGAGCGCAATGACCGTCCCTGGCTGCTACTGACCATCACACGCTGCTGCAAGTTCTCATTGATTGTTTTCTGTTCCAATGAGGTTCTGGAATATTTACGGGGAGTACTGGGAGAAGCCAATGTCTCTGCTCCACTCTGAGCTGCACTGTGCTGGGCTTGATGTGGCTGCAATAGCTGACTGTCTTGAATCATACTTCCAGAGCCTGGACTGTGCTGGGTGGCATTAGCTTGCTGGACTACATGTACCCCACTCTGCGGGGTTTGCTTTGGCTGGCTGGGTTGAACTGTACTTCCAGAGCCTGGACTGTGCTGGGTGGCATTAGCATGCTTGACATGTGCCCCACTCTGCGGGGTTTGCTTTGGCTGGCTGGGTTGAACTGTACTTCCAGAGCCTGGACTGTGCTGGGTGGCATTAGCATGCTTGACATGTGCCCCACTCTGCGGGGTTTGCTTTGGCTGGCTGGGTTGAGCTGTACTTCCAGAGCCTGGACTGTGCTGGGTGGCATTAGCATGCTGGACTACATGTAACCCACTCTCTTTTTGCTGGGTGGTATTAGCATGCTGGACTACATGTACCCCACTCTGCAGGGTTTGCTTTGGCTGGCTGGATTGGACTGTACTCCCAGAGCCTGGACTGTGCTGTACAATAACATGGCGCTGAACAGACTGGGCTGCACTGTGCTGGACTTGCTGGGCCTGCAATGGCTGGCTGGACTGAGAACCATTTTGTGGAATAACATCTCCAAACTTCTTCTTATCGATAACATTGGTACTTTTTACACAAACATTTCCACTTCTACTTACAGTCTCTGCAGCTGTCTTTCGGCTCCCAGAGCTCCGTCCTCCATCTTCACCACCAACCACAACTTCACCTTGTGTAGGCCGAAAAGCCTGGGGCTCTCCTGAGAGAGATCCCCGCCCAGGGGAGCCCAACCCTGGGCTTGCACCAGACATCAGAGCAGCTCAGCAGCACACAGGCTTCAGCTGCTCCACAAGCAGCCACACCCTCTGCACAGTACTACTTCTCCTGTCCTGTATGTCGGGTGTAATTCTCGGTATCTCCTTATTCTGTATGTATGGACTCTGCACAGTACTACTTCTCCTGTCCTGTATGTCGGGTGTAATTCTCGGTATCTCCTCTTATTCTGTATGTATGGACTCTGCACAGTACTACTTCTCTTGTCCTGTATGTCGGGTGTAATTCTCGGTATCTCTCCTTATTCTGTATGTATGGACTCTGCACAGTACTACTTCTCCTGTCCTGTATGTCGGGTGTAATTCTCGGTATCTCCTCCTTATTCTGTATGTACGGACTCTGCACA
Organism: Rana kukunoris; assembly: GCA_029574335.1. NCBI lineage: Eukaryota > Metazoa > Chordata > Amphibia > Anura > Ranidae > Rana > Rana kukunoris. Next base: position 17,279 of record JAJQKJ010001118.1, on the reverse strand, counting down.
GTACTACTTCTCTTGTCCTGTATGTCGGGTGTAATTCTCGGTATCTGTCCTTATTCTGTATGTATGGACTCTGCACAGTACTACTTCTCCTGTCCTGTATGTCGGGTGTAATTCTCGGTATCTCCTTATTCTGTATGTACGGACTCTGCACAGTACTACTTCTCTTGTCCTGTATGTCGGGTGTAATTCTCGGTATCTCCTCTTATTCTGTATGTATGGACTCTGCACAGTACTACTTCTCCTGTCCTGTATGTCGGGTGTAATTCTCGGTATCTCCTTATTCTGTATGTACGGACTCTGCACAGTACTACTTCTCTTGTCCTGTATGTCGGGTGTAATTCTCGGTATCTCCTCTTATTCTGTATGTATGGACTCTGCACAGTACTACTTCTCCTGTCCTGTATGTCGGGTGTAATTCTCGGTATCTCCTCTTATTCTGTATGTATGGACTCTGCACAGTACTACTTCTCCTGTCCTGTATGTCGGGTGTAATTCTCGGTATCTCTCCTTATTCTGTATGTATGGACTCTGCACAGTACTACTTCTCCTGTCCTGTATGTCGGGTGTAATTCTCGGTATCTCTCCTTATTCTGTATGTATGGACTCTGCACAGTACTACTTCTCCTGTCCTGTATGTCGGGTGTAATTCTCGGTATCTCTCCTCTTATTCTGTATGTATGGACTCTGCACAGTACTACTTCTCCTGTCCTGTATGTCGGGTGTAATTCTCGGTATCTCTCCTTATTCTGTATGTATGGACTCTGCACAGTACTACTTCTCTCTCCTGTCCTGTATGTCGGGTGTAATTCTCGGTATCTGTCCTTATTCTGTATGTATGGACTCTGCACAGTACTACTTCTCCTGTCCTGTATGTCGGGTGTAATTCTCGGTATCTCTCCTTATTCTGTATGTATGGACTCTGCACAGTACTACTTCTCCTGTCCTGTATGTCGGGTGTAATTCTCGGTATCTCCTCTTATTCTGTATGTATGGACTCTGCACAGTACTACTTCTCCTGTCCTGTATTTCGGGTGTAATTCTCGGTATCTCCTCTTATTCTGTATGTATGGACTCTGCACAGTACTACTTCTCCTGTCCTGTATGTCGGGTGTAATTCTCGGTATCTCCTCTTATTCTGTATGTATGGACCCTGCACAGTACTACTTCTCCTGTCCTGTATGTCGGGTGTAATTCTCGGTATCTGTCCTTATTCTGTATGTATGGACTCTGCACAGTACTACTTCTCCTGTCCTGTATGTCGGGTGTAATTCTCGGTATCTGTCCTTATTCTGTATGTATGGACTCTGCACAGTACTACTTCTCTTGTCCTGTATGTCGGGTGTAATTCTCGGTATCTGTCCTTATTCTGTATGTATGGACTCTGCACAGTACTACTTCTCCTGTCCTGTATGTCGGGTGTAATTCTCGGTATCTCTCCTTATTCTGTATGTATGGACTCTGCACAGTACTACTTCTCCTGTCCTGTATGTCGGGTGTAATTCTCGGTATCTCCTCTTATTCTGTATGTATGGACTCTGCACAGTACTACTTCTCCTGTCCTGTATGTCGGGTGTAATTCTCGGTATCTCCTCTTATTCTGTATGTATGGACTCTGCACAGTACTACTTCTCCTGTCCTGTATGTCGGGTGTAATTCTCGGTATCTCCCCTTATTCTGTATGTATGGACTCTGCACAGTACTACTTCTCCTGTCCTGTATGTCGGGTGTAATTCTCGGTATCTCTCCTTATTCTGTATGTATGGACTCTGCACAGTACTACTTCTCCTGTCCTGTATGTCGGGTGTAATTCTCGGTATCTCCTCTTATTCTGTATGTATGGACTCTGCACAGTACTACTTCTCCTGTCCTGTATGTTGGGTGTAATTCTCGGTATCTCCCCTTATTCTGTATGTATGGACTCTGCACAGTACTATTTCTCCTGTCCTGTATGTCGGGTGTAATTCTCGGTATCTCCTCTTATTCTGTATGTATGGACTCTGCACAGTACTACTTCTCCTGTCCTGTATATCAGGTGTAATTCTCGGTATCTCTCCTTATTCTGTATGTATGGACTCTGCACAGTACTACTTCTCCTGTCCTGTATGTCGGGTGTAATTCTCGGTATCTCTCCTTATTCTGTATGTATGGACTCTGCACAGTACTACTTCTCCTGTCCTGTATGTCGGGTGTAATTCTCGGTATCTCCTCTTATTCTGTATGTATGGACTCTGCACAGTACTACTTCTCCTGTCCTGTATGTCGGGTGTAATTCTCGGTATCTCCTCTTATTCTGTATGTATGGACTCTGCACAGTACTATTTCTCCTGTCCTGTATGTCGGGTGTAATTCTCGGTATCTCCTCTTATTCTGTATGTATGGACTCTGCACAGTACTACTTCTCCTGTCCTGTATGTCGGGTGTAATTCTCAGTATCTCTCCTTATTCTGTATGTATGGACTCTGCACAGTACTACTTCTCCTGTCCTGTATGTCGGGTGTAATTCTCGGTATCTGTCCTTATTCTGTATGTATGGACTCTGCACAGTACTACTTCTCCTGTCCTGTATGTCAGGTGTAATTCTCGGTATCTCCTCTTATTCTGTATGTATGGACTCTGCACAGTACTACTTCTCCTGTCCTGTATGTCGGGTGTAATTCTCGGTATCTCCTCCTTATTCTGTATGTATGGACTCTGCACAGTACTACTTCTCCTGTCCTGTATGTCGGGTGTAATTCTCGGTATCTCCTCCTTATTCTGTATGTATGGACTCTGCACAGTACTACTTCTCCTGTCCTGTATGTCGGGTGTAATTCTCAGTATCTCTCCTTATTCTGATTGTATGGACTCTGCACAGTACTACTTCTCCTGTCCTGTATGTCGGGTGTAATTCTCGGTATCTCTCCTTACTCTGTATGTATGGACTCTGCACAGTACTACTTCTCCTGTCCTGTATGTCGGGTGTAATTCTCGGTATCTCCTCTTATTCTGTATGTATGGACTCTGCACAGTACTACTTCTCCTGTCCTGTATGTAGGGTGTAATTCTCGGTATCTCCTATTATTAAGTCAGGGAAGGGGTGGAGTATTCCCTCAGCACAGAGGAAGTCAGGGAAGGGGCGGAGTATTCCCTCAGCACAGAGGAAGTTAGGGAAGGGGCGGAGTCTTCCCTCACCACAGAGGAAGTCAGGGAAGGGGCGGAGTCTTCCCTCAGCACAGAGGAAGTTAGGGAAGGGGCGGAGTCTTCCCTCAGCACAGAGGAAGTTAGGGAAGGGGTGGAGTCTTCCCTCAGTACAGAGGAAGTCAGGGAAGGGGTGGAGTCTTCCCTCAGTACAGAGGAAGTTAGGGAAGGGGCGGAGTCTTCCCTCAGCACAGAGGAAGTTAGGGAAGGGGTGGAGTCTTCCCTCAGTACAGAGGAAGTCAGGGAAGGGGTGGAGTCTTCCCTCAGTACAGAGGAAGTTAGGGAAGGGGTGGAGTCTTCCCTCAGTACAGAGGAAGTCAGGGAAGGGGTGGAGTCTTCTCTTAGTACAGAGGAAGTCAGGGAAGGGGTAGGGTCTTCTCTTAGTACAGAGTTGATCAGGGTGGAGTCATCTCTCAGTACAGAGGATGTCAGGGAAGGGGCGGAGTCTTCTCTCAGTACAGAGCAAGTCAGGCAAGGGGCGGAGTCTTCTCTCAGTACAGAGCAAGTCAGGGAAGGGGCGGAGTCTTCTCTCAGTACAGAGCAAGTCAGGGAAGGGGTGGAGTCTTCTCTCAGTACAGAGAAAGTCAGGGAAGGGGGGAGTCTTCTCTCAGTACAGAGGATGTCAGGGAAAGGGCGGAGTCTTCTCTCAGTACAGAGGAAGTTAGGGAAGGGGCGGAGTCTTCTCTCAGTACAGAGGAAGTCAGGGAAGGGGCGGAGTCTTCTCTTAGTACAGAGCAAGTCAGGGAAGGGGCGGAGTCTTCTCTCAGTACAGAGCAAGTCAGGGAAGGGGTGGAGTCTTCTCTCAGTACAGAGAAAGTCAGGGAAGGGGCGGAGTCTTCTCTTAGTACAGAGCAAGTCAGGGAAGGGGCGGAGTCTTCTCTTAGTACAGAGCAAGTCAGGGAAGGGGCGGAGTCTTCTCTTAGTACAGAGCAAGTCAGGGAAGGGGCGGAGTCTTCTCTCAGTACAAAAGAGGTCAGGGAAGGGGCGGAGTCTTCCCTTAGTACAGAGCAAGTCAGGGAAGGGGCGGAGTCTTCTCTCAGTACAGAGGAAGTCAGGGAAGGGGTGGTGTCTATCCTTAGTACAGAGAAAGTCGGGGAAGGGGCGGAGTCTTCTCTCAGTACAGAGGAAGTCAGGGAAAGGGTGGTGTCTTCCCTCAGTACAGAGGAAGTCAGGGAAGGGGTGGTGTCTATCCTTACTACAGAGAAAGTCGGGGAAGGGGCGGAGTCTTCTCTAAGTACAGAGGAAGTCAGGGAAGGGGCGGGGTCTTCTCTCAGTACAGAGGAAGTAAGGGAAGGGGTGGAGTCTATCCTCAGTACAGAGGAAGTCAGAGAAGGGTGAAGTCTTCTCTAAGTACAGAGGAAGTCAGGGAAGGGGTGGAGTCTTCTCTTAGTACAGAAGAGGTCAGGGAAGGGGTGGTGTCTTCCCTCAGTACAGAGGAAGTCAGGGAAGGGGCGGTGTCTTCCCTCAGTACAGAGGAAGTCAGGGAAGGGGTGGTGTCTTCCCTCAGTACAGAGGAAGTCAGGGAAGGGGTGGAGTCTTGTCTCAGTACAGAGGAAGTCAGGGAAGGGGCGGAGTCTTCTCTCAGTACAGAGGTCAGGGAAGGGGCGGAGTCTTCTCTCAGTACAGAGGAAGTTAGGGAAGGGGCGGTGTCTTCCCTCAGTACAGAGGAAGTCAGGGAAGGGGTGGTGTCTTCTCTTAGTACAGAAGAGGTCAGGGAAGGGGTGGTGTCTTCCCTCAGTACAGAGGAAGTCAGGGAAGGGGTGGAGTCTTGTCTCAGTACAGAGGAAGTCAGGGAAGGGGCGGAGTCTTCCCTCAGCACAGAGGAAGTTAGGGAAGGGGTGGAGTCTTCCCTCAGTACAGAGGAAGTCAGGGAAGGGGTGGAGTCTTCCCTCAGTACAGAGGAAGTCAGGGAAGGGGCGGTGTCTTCCCTCAGTACAGAGGAAGTTAGGGAAGGGGTGGAGTCTTCCCTCAGTACAGAGGAAGTCAGGGAAGGGGCGGTGTCTTCCCTCAGTACAGAGGAAGTCAGGGAAGGGGTGGTGTCTTCTCTTAGTACAGAAGAGGTCAGGGAAGGGGTGGTGTCTTCCCTCAGTACAGAGGAAGTCAGGGAAGGGGTGGAGTCTTGTCTCAGTACAGAGGAAGTCAGGGAAGGGGCGGAGTCTTCTCTCAGTACAGAGGTCAGGGAAGGGGCGGAGTCTTCTCTCAGTACAGAGGTCAGGGAAGGGGCGGAGTCTTCTCTCAGTACAGAGGTCAGGGAAGGGGCGGAGTCTTCTCTCAGTACAGAGGTCAGGGAAGGGGCGGAGTCTTCTCTCAGTACAGAGGTCAGGGAAGGGGCAGGGTCTTCTCTTAGTACAGAGTTGATCAGGGTGGTGTCATCTCTCAGTACAGAGGAAGTTAGGGAAGGGGTGGAGTCTTCCTTCAGTACAGAGGAAGTCAGGGAAGGGGTGGAGTCTTGTCTCAGTACAGAGGAAGTCAGGGAAGGGGCGGAGTCTTCTCTCAGTACAGAGGTCAGGGAAGGGGTAGGGTCTTCTCTTAGTACAGAGTTGATCAGGGTGGTGTCATCTCTCAGTACAGAGGAAGTTAGGGAAGGGGCGGAGTCTTCTCTCAGTACAGAGCAAGTCAGGGAAGGGGCGGAGTCTTCTCTTAGTGCATAGGAAGTCAGGGAAGGGGCGGAGTCTTCTCTTAGTACATATGAAGTCAGGGAAGGGGCGGAGTCTTCTCTTAGTACATAGGAAGTCAGGGAAGGGGCGGAGTCTTCTCTTAGAACATAGGAAGTCAGGGAAGGGGCGGAGTCTTCTCTTAGTACAGAGGAGGTCAGAAAAGGGGCGGAGTCTTCCCTCAGTACAGAGGAGGTCAGGGAAGGGGCAGAGTCTTCTTTCAGTACAGAGGAAGTTAGGGAAGGGGCGGAGTCTACCCTCAGTACAGAGGTAGTAAGGGAAGGGGTGGAGTCTTACCTCAGTACAGAGGGGGTCAGAGAAGGGGCGGAGTCTTCGCTCAGTACAGAGGAAGTTAGGGAAGGGGCGGAGTCTTCTCTAAGTATAGAGGAAGTTAGGGAAGGGGCGGAGTCATCTCTTAGTACAGAGAAAGTTAGGGAAGGGGCGGAGTCTTCTCTCAGTACAGAGGAAGTCAGGAAAGGGGCAGTGTCTTCCCTCAGTACAGAGGAAGTCAGGAAAGGGGTGGAGTCTTCCCTCAGTACAGAGGAAGTCAGGAAAGGGGCAGTGTCTTCCCTCAGTACAGAGGAAGTCAGGGAAGGGGTGGAGTCTATCCTCAGTACAGAGGAAGTCAGAGAAAGGTGAAGTCTTCTCTAAGTACAGAGGAAGTCAGGGAAGGGGTGGAGTCTTCTCTTAGTACAGAAGAGGTCAGGGAAGGGGTGGTGTGTTCCCTCAGTACAGAGGAAGTCAGGGAAGGGGTGGTGTCTTCCCTCAGTACAGAGGAAGTCAGGGAAGGGGTGGAGTCTTCTCTTAGTACAGAAGAGGTCAGGGAAGGGGCGGAGTCTTCCCTCAGTACAGAGGAAGTCAGGGAAGGGGTGGAGTCTATCCTCAGTACAGAGGAAGTCAGAGAAGGGTGAAGTCTTCTCTAAGTACAGAGGAAGTCAGGGAAGGGGTGGAGTCTTCTCTTAGTACAGAAGAGGTCAGGGAAGGGGTGGTGTGTTCCCTCAGTACAGAGGAAGTCAGGGAAGGGGTGGTGTCTTCTCTTAGTACAGAGCAAGTCAGGGAAGGGGCGGAGTCTTCTCTTAGTACAGAGCAAGTCAGGGAAGGGGCGGAGTCTTCTCTCAGTACAAAAGAGGTCAGGGAAGGGGCGGAGTCTTCCCTTAGTACAGAGCAAGTCAGGGAAGGGGCGGAGTCTTCTCTTAGTACAGAGCAAGTCAGGGAAGGGGCGGAGTCTTCTCTCAGTACAGAAGAGGTCAGGGAAGGGGCGGAGTCTTCCCTCAGTACAGAGGAAGTCAGGAAAGGGGCGGGGTCTTCCCTCAGTACAGAGGAGGTCAGGGAAGGGGCGGAGTCTACCCTCAGTACAGAGGTAGTAAGGGAAGGGGTGGAGTCTTACCTCAGTACAGAGGGGGTCAGAGAAGGGGCGGAGTCTTCGCTCAGTACAGAGGAAGTTAGGGAAGGGGCAGTGTCTTCGTTCATTCCAAAAAGGTCAGGGAAGGGGCAGAGTCATCTCTTAGTACAGAGGAAGTCAGGAAAGGGGCAGTGTCTTCCCTCAGTACAGAGGAAGTCAGGAAAGGGGTGGAGTCTTCCCTCAGTACAGAGGAAGTCAGGAAAGGGGTGGAGTCTTCCCTCAGTACAGAGGAAGTCAGGGAAAGGGCGGTGTCTTCCCTCAGTACAGAGGAAGTCAGGGAAGGGGTGGTGTCTATCCTTAGTACAGAGAAAGTCGGGGAAGGGGCGGAGTCTTCTCTCAGTACAGAGGAAGTCAGGGAAAGGGTGGTGTCTTCCCTCAGTACAGAGGAAGTCAGGGAAGGGGTGGTGTCTATCCTTACTACAGAGAAAGTCGGGGAAGGGGCGGAGTCTTCTCTAAGTACAGAGGAAGTCAGGGAAGGGGCTGGGTCTTCTCTCAGTACAGAGGAAGTAAGGGAAGGGGTGGAGTCTATCCTCAGTACAGAGGAAGTCAGAGAAGGGTGAAGTCTTCTCTAAGTACAGAGGAAGTCAGGGAAGGGGTGGAGTCTTCTCTTAGTACAGAAGAGGTCAGGGAAGGGGTGGTGTCTTCCCTCAGTACAGAGGAAGTCAGGGAAGGGGCGGTGTCTTCCCTCAGTACAGAGGAAGTCAGGGAAGGGGTGGTGTCTTCCCTCAGTACAGAGGAAGTCAGGGAAGGGGTGGAGTCTTGTCTCAGTACAGAGGAAGTCAGGGAAGGGGCGGAGTCTTCTCTCAGTACAGAGGTCAGGGAAGGGGCGGAGTCTTCTCTCAGTACAGAGGAAGTTAGGGAAGGGCGGTGTCTTCCCTCAGTACAGAGGAAGTCAGGGAAGGGGTGGTGTCTTCTCTTAGTACAGAAGAGGTCAGGGAAGGGGTGGTGTCTTCCCTCAGTACAGAGGAAGTCAGGGAAGGGGCGGTGTCTTCCCTCAGTACAGAGGAAGTCAGGGAAGGGGTGGTGTCTTCCCTCAGTACAGAGGAAGTCAGGAAAGGGGTGGAGTCTTCCCTCAGTACAGAGGAAGTCAGGAAAGGGGTGGAGTCTTCCCTCAGTACAGAGGAAGTCAGGAAAGGGGTGGAGTCTTCCCTCAGTACAGAGGAAGTCAGGGAAAGGGCGGTGTCTTCCCTCAGTACAGAGGAAGTCAGGGAAGGGGTGGTGTCTATCCTTAGTACAGAGAAAGTCGGGGAAGGGGCGGAGTCTTCTCTCAGTACAGAGGAAGTCAGGGAAAGGGCGGTGTCTTCCCTCAGTACAGAGGAAGTCAGGGAAGGGGTGGTGTCTATCCTTAGTACAGAGAAAGTCGGGGAAGGGGCGGAGTCTTCTCTAAGTACAGAGGAAGTAAGGGAAGGGGTGGAGTCTATCCTCAGTACAGAGGAAGTCAGAGAAGGGTGAAGTCTTCTCTAAGTACAGAGGAAGTCAGGGAAGGGGTGGAGTCTTCTCTTAGTACAGAAGAGGTCAGGGAAGGTGTGGTGTCTTCCCTCAGTACAGAGGAAGTCAGGGAAGGGGCGGTGTCTTCCCTCAGTACAGAAGAAGTCAGGGAAGGGGTGGTGTCTTCCCTCAGTACAGAGGAAGTCAGGGAAGGGGTGGAGTCTTGTCTCAGTACAGAGGAAGTCAGGGAAGGGGCGGAGTCTTCTCTCAGTACAGAGGTCAGGGAAGGGGCGGAGTCTTCTCTCAGTACAGAGGTCAGGGAAGGGGCGGAGTCTTCTCTCAGTACAGAGGTCAGGGAAGGGGCGGAGTCTTCTCTCAGTACAGAGGTCAGGGAAGGGGCGGAGTCTTCTCTCAGTACAGAGGTCAGGGAAGGGGCAGGGTCTTCTCTTAGTACAGAGTTGATCAGGGTGGTGTCATCTCTCAGTACAGAGGAAGTTAGGGAAGGGGTGGAGTCTTCCTTCAGTACAGAGGAAGTCAGGGAAGGGGTGGAGTCTTGTCTCAGTACAGAGGAAGTCAGGGAAGGGGCGGAGTCTTCTCTCAGTACAGAGGTCAGGGAAGGGGTGGAGTCTTCTCTCAGTACAGAGGTCAGGGAAGGGGCGGAGTCTTCTCTCAGTACAGAGGTCAGGGAAGGGGTAGGGTCTTCTCTTAGTACAGAGTTGATCAGGGTGGTGTCATCTCTCAGTACAGAGGAAGTTAGGGAAGGGGCGGAGTCTTCTCTCAGTACAGAGGAAGTCAGGGAAGGGGTGGAGTCTTGTCTCAGTACAGAGGAAGTCAGGGAAGGGGCGGAGTCTTCTCTCAGTACAGAGGTCAGGGAAGGGGTAGGGTCTTCTCTTAGTACAGAGTTGATCAGGGTGGTGTCATCTCTCAGTACAGAGGAAGTTAGGGAAGGGGCGGAGTCTTCTCTCAGTACAGAGCAAGTCAGGGAAGGGGCGGAGTCTTCTCTTAGTGCATAGGAAGTCAGGGAAGGGGCGGAGTCTTCTCTTAGTACATATGAAGTCAGGGAAGGGGCGGAGTCTTCTCTTAGTACATAGGAAGTCAGGGAAGGGGCGGAGTCTTCTCTTAGAACATAGGAAGTCAGGGAAGGGGCGGAGTCTTCTCTTAGTACAGAGGAGGTCAGAAAAGGGGCGGAGTCTTCCCTCAGTACAGAGGAGGTCAGGGAAGGGGCAGAGTCTTCTTTTAGTACAGAGGAAGTTAGGGAAGGGGCGGAGTCTACCCTCAGTACAGAGGTAGTAAGGGAAGGGGTGGAGTCTTACCTCAGTACAGAGGGGGTCAGAGAAGGGGCGGAGTCTTCGCTCAGTACAGAGGAAGTTAGGGAAGGGGCGGAGTCTTCTCTAAGTATAGAGGAAGTTAGGGAAGGGGCGGAGTCATCTCTTAGTACAGAGAAAGTTAGGGAAGGGGCGGAGTCTTCTCTCAGTACAGAGGAAGTCAGGAAAGGGGCAGTGTCTTCCCTCAGTACAGAGGAAGTCAGGAAAGGGGTGGAGTCTTCCCTCAGTACAGAGGAAGTCAGGAAAGGGGCAGTGTCTTCCCTCAGTACAGAGGAAGTCAGGGAAGGGGTGGAGTCTATCCTCAGTACAGAGGAAGTCAGAGAAGGGTGAAGTCTTCTCTAAGTACAGAGGAAGTCAGGGAAGGGGTGGAGTCTTCTCTTAGTACAGAAGAGGTCAGGGAAGGGGTGGTGTCTTCCCTCAGTACAGAGGAAGTCAGGGAAGGGGTGGTGTCTTCCCTCAGTACAGAGGAAGTCAGGGAAGGGGTGGAGTCTTGTCTCAGTACAGAGGAAGTCAGAGAAGGGTGAAGTCTTCTCTAAGTACAGAGGAAGTCAGAGAAGGGTGAAGTCTTCTCTAAGTACAGAGGAAGTCAGGGAAGGGGTGGAGTCTTCTCTTAGTACAGAAGAGGTCAGGGAAGGGGTGGTGTGTTCCCTCAGTACAGAGGAAGTCAGGGAAGGGGTGGTGTCTTCCCTCAGTACAGACTACAGAGGAAGTCAGGGAAGGGGTGGAGTCTTCTCTTAGTACAGAAGAGGTCAGGGAAGGGGCGGAGTCTTCCCTCAGTACAGAGGAAGTCAGGGAAGGGGTGGAGTCTTGTCTCAGTACAGAGGAAGTCAGAGAAGGGTGAAGTCTTCTCTAAGTACAGAGGAAGTCAGGGAAGGGGTGGAGTCTTCTCTTAGTACAGAAGAGGTCAGGGAAGGGGTGGTGTGTTCCCTCAGTACAGAGGAAGTCAGGGAAGGGGTGGTGTCTTCCCTCAGTACAGAGGAAGTCAGGGAAGGGGTGGAGTCTTCTCTTAGTACAGAAGAGGTCAGGGAAGGGGCGGAGTCTTCCCTCAGTACAGAGGAAGTCAGGGAAGGGGTGGAGTCTTGTCTCAGTACAGAGGAAGTCAGGGAAGGGGTGGAGTCTTGTCTCAGTACAGAGGAAGTCAGAGAAGGGTGAAGTCTTCTCTAAGTACAGAGGAAGTCAGGGAAGGGGTGGAGTCTTCTCTTAGTACAGAGAAGTCAGGGAAGGGGTGGAGTCTTCTCTTAGTACAGAAGAGGTCAGGGAAGGGGCGGAGTCTTCTCTTAGTACAGAAGAGGTCAGGGAAGGGGCGGAGTCTTCCCTCAGTACAGAGGAAGTCAGGGAAGGGGTGGAGTCTTGTCTCAGTACAGAGGAAGTCAGAGAAGGGTGAAGTCTTCTCTAAGTACAGAGGAAGTCAGGGAAGGGGTGGAGTCTTCTCTTAGTACAGAAGAGGTCAGGGAAGGGGTGGTGTCTTCCCTCAGTACAGAGGAAGTCAGGGAAGGGGTGGAGTCTTCTCTTAGTACAGAAGAGGTCAGGGAAGGGGTGGTGTCTTCCCTCAGTACAGAGGAAGTCAGGGAAGGGGTGGTGTCTTCCCTCAGTACAGAGGAAGTCAGGGAAGGGGTGGAGTCTTGTCTCAGTACAGAGGAAGTCAGAGAAGGGTGAAGTCTTCTCTAAGTACAGAGGAAGTCAGAGAAGGGTGAAGTCTTCTCTAAGTACAGAGGAAGTCAGGGAAGGGGTGGAGTCTTCTCTTAGTACAGAAGAGGTCAGGGAAGGGGTGGTGTGTTCCCTCAGTACAGAGGAAGTCAGGGAAGGGGTGGTGTCTTCCCTCAGTACAGAGGAAGTCAGGGAAGGGGTGGAGTCTTCTCTTAGTACAGAAGAGGTCAGGGAAGGGGCGGAGTCTTCCCTCAGTACAGAGGAAGTCAGGGAAGGGGTGGAGTCTTGTCTCAGTACAGAGGAAGTCAGAGAAGGGTGAAGTCTTCTCTAAGTACAGAGGAAGTCAGGGAAGGGGTGGAGTCTTCTCTTAGTACAGAGGAAGTCAGGGAAGGGGTGGAGTCTTCTCTTAGTACAGAAGAGGTCAGGGAAGGGGCGGAGTCTTCTCTTAGTACAGAAGAGGTCAGGGAAGGGGCGGAGTCTTCCCTCAGTACAGAGGAAGTCAGGGAAGGGGCGGAGTCATCTCTTAGTACAGAGAAAGTTAGGGAAGGGGCGGAGTCTTCTCTCAGTACAGAGGAAGTCAGGAAAGGGGCAGTGTCTTCCCTCAGTACAGAGGAAGTCAGGAAAGGGGTGGAGTCTTCCCTCAGTACAGAGGAAGTCAGGAAAGGGGCAGTGTCTTCCCTCAGTACAGAGGAAGTCAGGGAAGGGGTGGAGTCTATCCTCAGTACAGAGGAAGTCAGAGAAGGGTGAAGTCTTCTCTAAGTACAGAGGAAGTCAGGGAAGGGGTGGAGTCTTCTCTTAGTACAGAAGAGGTCAGGGAAGGGGTGGTGTGTTCCCTCAGTACAGAGGAAGTCAGGGAAGGGGTGGAGTCTTGTCTCAGTACAGAGGAAGTCAGGGAAGGGGTGGAGTCTTCTCTTAGTACAGAAGAGGTCAGGGAAGGGGCGGAGTCTTCTCTCAGGACAGAGGAAGTCAGGGAAGGGGCGGAGTCTTCTCTCAGGACAGAGGAAGTCAGGGAAGGGGCGGAGTCTTCTCTCAGGACAGAGGAGGTCAGGGAAGGGGCGGAGTCTTCTCTCAGGACAGAGGAAGTCAGGGAAGGGGCGGAGTCTTCTCTCAGGACAGAGGAAGTCAGGGAAGGGGCGGAGTCTTCTCTCAGGACAGAGGAGGTCAGGGAAGGGGCGGAGTCTTCTCTCAGGACAGAGGAAGTCAGGGAAGGGGCGGAGTCTTCTCTCAGGACAGAGGAAGTCAGGGAAGGGGCGGAGTCTTCTCTCAGGACAGAGGAAGTCAGGGAAGGGGCGGAGTCTTCTCTCAGGACAGAGAAAGTCAGGGAAGGGGCGGAGTCTTTGCTCAGTACAGAGGAGGTCAGATAATGGGCGGAGTCTTCTCTCAGGACAGAGGAAGTCAGGGAAGGGGCGGAGTCTTCTCTCAGGACAGAGGAAGTCAGGGAAGGGGCGGAGTCTTCTCTCAGGACAGAGAAAGTCAGGGAAGGGGCGGAGTCTTTGCTCAGTACAGAGGAGGTCAGATAATGGGCGGAGTCTTAGGAGGTCAGGTGACACTGAACACCATACATATATGTTTACACTCTAGAAGCGGTCAGGCCCCGCCCTCTCCTCTCAGAGCGCGTGCGCAGAATCCCGAGTCCTTCCCCTCAGCGTCTCCTCTCCGCGCATGCGCAGTGTGCTCGTCAGTCAGACAGTGGAATGGCGGGTGTGTGGGGCGGGCGATGTTCTCTCTATGGAGCAGATAACGAGGAGAAGATCCGCCGCTCTGCACACAGAACACGCCGCCTCTCCCCGGTACTTCTTTCGGCTGTTTAGGACGAAGTACTGGCGGCGCCATTTTATGTCTGCCTTCAGACGGCCGCAGCCATTTTGTGTGGAACGTGGGCGGCGCATGCGCAGATTGAGCGGAAGTAGAAAGGAGGGGACTGGGGGGTCACGTGTGTTGTCACTGTACTGAGGAGAGCTGTGTACCATGGTGGGGGAGGGGGGCTGTACTGAGGAGAGCTGTGTACTATGGGGGGGGGGGTCTGTGCTGAGGAGAGCTGAGTACTATGGGGGGGGGGCTGTAGTGAGGAGAGCTGTGTACTATGGGGGGGGGGTCTGTGCTGAGGAGAGCTGAGTACTATGGGGGAGGGGGGGTCTGTAGTGAGGAGAGCTGTGTACTATGGGGGGGGGGGTCTGTGCTGAGGAGAGCTGAGTACTATGGGGGGAGGGGGGCTGTACTGAGGAGAGCTGAGTACTATATGGGGGGGGGGGTGGTCTGTACTGAGGAGAGCTGAGTACTATGGGGGGAGGGGGGGGAGGAGGGGGGGGGGGGCTGTACTGAGGGGAGGAGCTGAGTACTATGGGGGGAGTACTGAGGGGGGGGGAGTACTATGGGGGGAGGGGGGGGATGGGACTGGGGGGGGGGGGGGCTGTACTGAGGAGAGCTGAGTACTATGGGGGGAGGGGGGCTGTACTGAGGAGAGCTGAGTACTATGGGGCGAGGGGGTCTGTACTGAGGAGAGCTGAGTACTATGGGGGGAGGGGGGCTGTACTGAGGAGAGCTGAGGGGTACTATGTACTATGGGGGGGGGTATGAGGGGGGCTGTACTGAGGAGAGCTGAGTACTATGGGGGGAGGGGGTCTGTACTGAGGAGAGCTGAGTACTATGGGGGGAGGGGGGCTGTACTGAGGAGAGCTGAGTACTATGGGGGGAGGGGGGCTGTACTGAGGAGAGCTGAGTACTATGGGGGGGGGTCTGTGCTGAGGAGAGCTGTGTACTATGGGGGGGGGGGGCTGTACTGAGGAGAGCTGTGTACTATGGGGGGGGGGGGGGAGGAGAGGGGGGGGGGGCTGTACTGAGGAGAGCTGTGTACTATGGGGGAGGGGGGCTGTACTGAGGAGAGCTGTGTACTATGGGGGGAGGGGGCTGAGGAGGAGGGGGGTCTGTACTGAGGAGAGCTGTACTATGGGGGGAGGGGGGGAGAGGGGGGCTGTACTGAGGAGAGCTGTGTACTATGGGGGGTGGGGGGGGGGTCTGTACTGAGGAGGAGCTGTGTACTATGGGGGGAGGGGGGAGGGGGGCTGTACTGAGGGAGAGCAGGTGTACTGAGACATGGGGGGGGAGGGGGGCTGTACTGAGGAGAGCTGTGTACTATGGGGGGAGGGGGGGGAGCTGGGAGGGGGGGTGGAGGGGGGCTTTACTATGGGGAGGGGGTCTGTGACTGAGTACTATGGGGGGGGGTCTGTACTGAGGAGAGCTGAGTACTATGGGGGGGGGGGTCTGTACTGAGGAGCTGAGTACAGGGGGGCTGTACTGGGAGAGCTGGGTACTATGGGGGGGGGGGGCTGTACTGAGGAGAGCTGAGTACTATGGGGGGAGGGGGCTGTACTGAGGAGAGCTGCGTACTATGGGGGGAGGGGGCTGTACTGAGGAGAGCTGGTGTACTATGGGGGGGGAGGGGGGGGGGAGAGCTGTGTACTATGGGGGAGGGGGGCTGTACTGAGGAGAGCTGTGTACATATGGGGGGAGGGGGGCTGTACTGAGGAGAGCTGTGTACTACTATGGGGAGGGGGCTGTACAGAGGAGAGGGGGGGGGGCGTGGGGGGGGGGGGGGGGGAGGGGGGGGGGGGGGGGCTATGGGGTTGGGGGGGGGGTACTATGGGTGGTAGATGGGAGGGGGTCTGTGCTGAGGAGAGCTATGTTCTGAGCTAATGGGGGGGGGTCTGTGCTGAGGAGAGCTGAGTTACTATGGGGGGGGGGGGGGGGGGGGGGGGGGGGCTGTACTGAGGAGAGCTGAGTACTATGGGGGGGATGGGGGGCTGTACTGAGGAGAGCTGAGTACTATGGGGGGAGGGGGGCTGTACTGAGGAGAGCTGAGTACTATGGGGGGGGGGGGGGGGGCTGTACTGAGGAGAGCTGTGTACAATGACTATGGGGGGAGGGGGGCTGTACTGAGGAGAGCTGTGTACTATGGGGGGAGGGGGGCTGTACTGAGGAGAGCTGTGTACTATGGGGGGAGGGGGTCTGTACTGAGGAGAGCTGTGTACTATGGGGGGAGGGGGAAAGGGGGGGGGGGGCTGTACTGAGGAGAGCTGTGTACTATGGGGGGAGGGGGGCTGTACTGAGGAGAGCTGTGTACTATGGGGGGAGGGGTCTGTATGAGGAGAGCTGTGTACTATGGGGGGAGGGGGGCTGTACTGAGGAGAGCTGTGTACTATGGGGGGAGGGAGGTGCTGTACTGAGGAGGAGTGCTGGACTAAGGGGTGGCTGGGGGCTGTATACTAGGGGCTGTGTACTATGGAGTGGGGGTCTGTGGGGGAACATGGGAGGGGGGGGCTGGGGAGGAGAGCTGTGTACTGTGGGGTAGGGTTGTTGTGGGTTGAGGGGGGGGTGTACTAGGGGGGAGGGGGGTGAGAGGCTGCTGACTAACTGGTACTGGGGGGAGGGGTCTGTAGTGAGGAGAGCTGTGTACTATGGGGGGAGGGGGCTGTACTGAGGAGAGCTGTGTACTATGGGGGGAGGGGGGTCTGTAGCTGAGGAGAGCTGTGTACTATGGGGGGGGGGGTCTGTACTGAGGAGAGCTGTGTGTACTATGGGGGGAGGGGGCTGTAACTGAGGAGAGCTGTGTACTATGGGGGGAGGGGGGCTGTACTGAGGAGAGCTGTGTACTAATGGGGTCTGCTGTACTGAGACAATTGGGGGGGGGAGGGGTCTGTAGTGAGGAGAGCTGTGTACTATGGGGGGGGCTCTGTACTGAGGGGAGGGGGGGTACTGGGGGTGGGGGGGGGGGGTGGCTGTACTGAGGAGAGAGCAGCTGAGTACTATGTGGGTGATTGAGGGGGGGGCTGTACAGGAGAGCTGTGTACTATGGGGGGATGGGGCTGTACTGAGGAGGAGAAGCTAACGGGGGGGAGGGGGGTGTGTACAGGAGAGCCCCATTATAGGGGGTAGGGGGGGGGGGACAACATGTGAGGAACAGTACCAAAGAGTTGTACTTGGGGGAGACAGACTAGAGGGGGGCATATGGGGGGAGGGGGGAGGTACAGGGGGAGTGCACTGTGCATGGGGGAGACAGGTGGCCAGTACTATGGGGAGGGGGGGTTGTATTGAGGAGCTTTTTCACATGGGGGGGGATGGTTGCAGTGTATGGGGGTGAGGGGGGGGGGGGGGGGGTGTTCTGAGGGATGTTGTTGTCGGGGGACAGGGGATCTGAGGAGAGACTGTGACTATGGGGGGCGGGGTGGTGAGCATGACCCATGGGGGGAGGGGGCTGTACTGAGGAGAGCTGTGTACTGGGGGGCTGGGGGTCTGTACTGAGGGCGGCTGCAGTGACTATGGGGGAGGGGGGGTGTAGACTGCTGAGCTGTTACTATGGGGGGAGGGGGGTCTGTACTGAGGAGCGCTGTGTACTATGGGGGGAGGGGGCTGTACTGAGGAGAGCTGTGTACTATGGGGGGGGGAGGGGTCTGTACTGAGGAGAGCTGTGTACTATGGGGGGGGAGGGGGGGGCTGTACGAGGAGAGCTGTGTACTAATGGGGGGGGGGGAGGGGGAGCCTGTACTGGGGGGGGGGTTAGACGCATGTGTCCTATGGGGGGGGGGGGGCTGTACTGAGGAGAGCTGTGTACTATGGGGGGGGTAGTCAGGGGGAGCTGTGTACATGGGG
>JAJQKJ010002938.1:0-68215 GCA_029574335.1 Rana kukunoris | reverse complement strand
GGACATTCTTCCCACTGACCCCCAATGTAAGGGACATTCTTCCCACTGACCCCCAATGTAAGGGACATTCTTCCCACTGAATACCAATGTAAGGGACATTCTTCCACTGAATTCCAATATAAGGAACATTCTTCCCACTGACCACCAATGTAAGGGACTTTCTTCCCACTGAATTCAAATATAAGGAACATTCTTCCCACTGACCACCAATGTAAGGCACATTATTCCCACTGACCACCAATGTAAGGGCACATTATTCCCACTGACCACCAATGTGTAAGGGACAATTTTTCTCACTGACCACCAATGTAAGGGACATTCTTCCCACTGACCACCAATGTAAAGGGACATTCTTCCCACTGACCACCAATGTAAGGGACATTTCTCTCTCACTGACCACATATGTAAGGGACATTCTTCCACTGATCACCAATGTAAGGGACATTCTTCCCACTGACCACCAATGTAAGGGACATTCTTCTCACTGACCACATATGTAAGGGACATTCTTCTCACTGATCACCAATGTAAGGACATTTCTTCCCACAGATCACCAATGTAAGATACATTCTTCCCACTGATCTCCAATGTAAGGGACATTCTTCCCACTGACCACCAATGTAAGGGACATTCTTCCCATTGACCACCAATGTAAGGGACATTCTTCCCACGACCACCAATGTAAGGGACATTCTCTCCCACTGACCACCAATGTAAGGAACATCCGTCCACTGACCACCAATGTTAGGAGCATTCGTCCACTGACCACCAATGTAAGGTAGATTCTTCATCACTGACCACCAATGTAAGGGACATTCTTCCACAGATCACCATGTAAGTTACATTCTTTCCCACTGATCTCCAATGTAAGGGACATTCTTCCCACTGACCACCAATGTAAGGGACATTCTTCCCATTGACCACCAATGTAAGGGACATTCTTCCCACTGACCACCAATGTAAGGGACATTCTTCCCACTGCACACAATGTAGGAACATCCGTCCCACTGACACCAATGTTAGGAGCATTCGTTCCCACTGACCCACCAATGTAAGGGAGATTCTTCTCACTGACCACCAATGTAAGGGAGATCCTTCCCATGACCACCAATGTAAGGGACATTCTTCCCACTAATCACTAATGTAAGGGACATTCTTCTCACTGACCACCAATGTAAGGGACATTCTTCCCACTGACCACCAATGTAAAGGGGACATTCTTCCCACTGACCACCAATGTAAGGGACATTCTTCCCACTGACCACCAATGTAAGGGACATTCTTCCACTGACCACCAATGTAAGGGACATTCTTCCCACTGACACCAATGTAAGGGACATTCTTCTCACTGATCACCAATGCAAGGGACATTCTTCTCACTGACCACATATGTAAGGGACATTCTTCTCACTGATCACCAATGTAAGGGACATTCTTCCCACAGATCACCAATGTAAGATACATTCTTCCCACTGATCTCCAATGTAAGGGACATTCTTCCCAATGACCACCAATGTAAGGGACATTCTTCCCACTGACCACCAATGTAAGGGACATTCTTCCCACTGACCACCAATGTAAGGGACATTCTTCCCACTGACCACAATGTAAGGGACATTCTTCCCACTGACCACCATGTAAGGACATTCTTCCCACTGACCACCAATGTAAGGGACATTCTTCCCACTGACCACCAATGTAAGGGACATTCTTCCCACTGACCACCAATGTAAGGAACATCCGTCCCACTGACCACCAATGTTAGGAGTATTCGTCCCACTGACCACCAATGTAAGGGAGATTCTTCTCACTGACCACCAATGTAAGGGAGATTCTTCCCACTGACCACCAATGTAAGGAACATTCTTCCCACTGACCACCAATGTAAGAGAAATTCTTCTCACTGACCACCAATGTAAGGGACATTCTTCCCACTGATTATGTGTTTCATATTTTTTTTTTTTTTACTTTTTTTAGTCCTTTAAAGTAGTTACTGAGGTAGAATAGAATATGGACTGAGAGAAGTTTAATAGATCCAGAAGGAAGGCTGAGGAGAATCCAAAGGCGAGTCCAGACCTGACCTTATATGACTGCCCAGTGACAGGAGAGGTGGTGTGGAGAAAGCCTCTTGAGGGGGGAGGGGGTGAGCAGGACGCCCACTAACACACAGCTCCTTTCTCTTATCTGCAAGTAGAGAGTGTCCTGGTCGCCCCCTCCCCCTCAAGAGGTTTTCTCCCCTCCCCCCTCAAGACGTTTTCTCCCCTCCCCAGGTGTGTGAGGGGGATAGCTGCACTGAGGTGAAGGAAGCTATTTAGGGAAAGAATTACCATGACAAACACCTGTATTCACAGACCAAATGAGTTACCTAACCCCTTCAAACAAACCTTAATAAATCCACAACCGTACATGCGATCGATACAGCGACTTCACCGTATAAAAGACAAGACCCTTGTGAACGCATCGATATGAAATTTATGTTGATAAACTTAAAAATGTGGCCATGTCAGCGATTTAGAAAAGAGTATCTTTGTGTGTCTTACTAACAAATTTTAAAAGTCGGGTTATAATGAAGGCCTATGGGGAAAAATTTGGAACTCTTGTCCTTTAGAAGCTCCAGCAACGAAAAGTAAAATGCGCATCACAAAACTGATCACATTGCCTGAAAGCAGACAAAAATACCTTCCATTTGATATATAAATTGTGTATGACAAGTAGATCTTGTGGGCGTGAGAGCAATTTGTTCCCCTTTTTTATAGATAATCCGAGGTTTTTCAAAACTCACACTCTAAAGGTCACATGACTCACTCTGAGCCATGTCCATAGGAAGACTGTTTAATCGATAACATTTTCTGAAAAAATCACTAACGTAAATTGCTTTTTCACAAAAACTATAAAAGATTTCAATCTGAAAAGTCATAGCCGGATAGCTGAATATTTTGTGACCGTGGTAAAGTTTGTTTGGTGTCTGTCAGTGAAAGTATGAAGGAGGAGATACATTTTGAATCACGTACGTTTTTAAGCAGGAATAAGCATGTTCTCATTGACTTCAATGTTAAAAAAAAGCGACTAAAAAGTTTAAAGCGGAGTTCCGGCCACAATTTCACTTTTTTAATATAAATACCCCTGTAATACACAAGCTTAATGTATTCTAGTAATGTTAGTCTGTAAACTAAGGTCTGTTTTGTTAGGTTGTTACAGCATTTAGATACTTTATAAAACAGGAATTGATCGGGGCCATCTTAAGTGTGGGAATCCATGAAGCCAGACTGTATGACTTCCTGGATTTCAGCCTTGCAGATCTCGCACATGCTCAGTGCTGCACAAGCAATGTAATAGGTTTCAGATCAGGTTTCAATAGCAACGGGAGTGTCAGAGGAAGTTGCCGCCCTTATCTATGCAAACCTGTCCTTCCAGGAACCAGTAAATATACTAAATAATTTGTTCCTGTGCAGATATATCTACATAACACGAAATTATATTTTTATATTTATTTATATATATATATATATATATATATATATATATATATATATATATATATAGATATATATATAATCATGTTATATATGTAGTGTGTTATACTATACTAGACATGTGCACTGTCAATAAATTAATTTTGTTTAGTTCCGTTTCGCATTAGCCGTTATTTAGCCGGTATTTTGTGCCCGAAACTCATCCCATCCCTGTGCTGACTTCCTGGAAACCCCTCATAATGAGCACAGCAGGAGTACAAACCCAGGAAGTCAGCACAGCACAGGGATGGTGGGAACCGCTCATAATGAGCACAGCACAGGGATGGTGGGAAACCCTCAAAATGAGCACAGCACAGGGATGGTGGGAACCCCTCAAAATGAGCACAGCACAGGGGATGGTGGGAACCCCTCAAAATGAGCACAGCACAGGGATGGTGGGAACCCCTCAAAATGAGCACAGCACAGGGATGGTGGGAACCCCTCAAAATGAGCACAGCACAGGGATGGTGGGAACCCCTCAAAATGAGCACAGCACGGGATGGTGGGAACCCTCAAAATGAGCACAGCACAGGGATGGTGGGAACCCCTCAAAATGAGCACAGCACAGGGATGGTGGGAACCCCTCAAAATGAGCACAGCACAGGGATGGTGGGAACCCTCAAAATGAGCACAGCACAGGGATGGTGGGAACCCTTCAAAATGAGCACAGCACAGAGATGGTGGGAGCCCCTCATAATGAGAACAGCAGGAGTACAAACCCAGGAAGTCAGCACAGCACAGGGATGGTGGGAACCGCTCATGAAGGGTTCCCACCATCCCTGCGCTCTGTGCCGACTTCCTGGGGCTGTACTTCTGCTGTGCTCATTATGAGGGGTTCCCACCATCCCTGTGCAAATTCCATCACATCAGCACATTACATTACCCCACCAAATCGCATCGCCCAAGCACATTGCATTGCAGCCGCCAAATCGCATCACATCGCCCCACCACCAAATCGAATCACCCCAGCACATCGCATTGCCAATTTGCATTGCACATTGCATCGCCCTCCACCAAATTGCATCGCCCAAGCAAATTGCATTGCCCCACGCCAAATCGTTATAACATCAGCACATTGCATTGCCCCCGCCAAATCGCATCACATCAGCGCATCACCCCCACCAAATCACATCGCCCAAGCACATTGCATTGGCCCTGACAAAAATGATCACATTGCATCACCCCACCACCAAATTGCATCACCCCAGCACACTGCATTGCCCCCACCAAATCGCATCACATCAGCACATAGCATCGCCCCCCCCCCCCAAAAAAAAAAAATCACATTGCCCCCCCAGACAAATTGCATCGCACCAGCACATTGCATTGCCCACCAAATCACATCGCCCAAGCACATTGCATTGTCCCCCGCCAAATCGCATCACCCCGCCACCAAATCGCATCGCCTCAACACATTACATCGAATTGCATCCCCCCCAGAGCATCGCATTGCCCCCAAGCACGTCTCATCAAATTGCATCGCCCCAGCACATTGCATTGAATCGCATCAGCACATTGCATGTCCCCACTGGTGACACTGGTAGGTGGCACTGGAAGTTTCACACTGAGCCAATTTGTCTGCTTCAGTTACACTATATGTAAATGAATGCAGAGACCAGCTGGTATAAAGAGGAGAGAGGGGGGAGAGGCTGGGTATACAGAGAGAGGGGAGAGAGGCTGGGTATACAGAGAGAGGGGGGAGAGGTGGGTATACAGAGAGAGGGGGGAGAGGCTGGGGTATACAGAGAGAGGGGGGAGAGGCTGGGTATACAGAGAGAGGGGGGAGAGGCTGGGTATACAGAGAGAGGGGGGGAAAGGCTGGGTATACAGAGAGAGGGGGGAGAGGCTGGGTATACAGAGAGGGGGGGAGAGGCTGGGTAAACAGAGAGAGGGGGGAGAGAGCCTGGGTATACAGAGAGAGGGGGGAGAGGCCTGGGTATACAGAGAGGGGGAGAGGCTGGGTATACAGAGAGAGGGGAGAGAGGCTGGGTATACAGAGAGAGGGGGAGAGAGCCTGGGTATACAGAGAGAGGGGGGAGAGAGCCTGGGTATACAGAGAGAGGGGGGAGAGAGCCTGGGTATACAGAGGAGGGGGGAGAGGCTGGGTATACAGAGAGAGGGGGAGAGGCTGGGTATACAGAGAGGGGGGAGAGGCTGGGTATACAGAGAGAGGCTGGGTATACAGAGAGAGGGGAGAGAGGCTGGGTATACAGAGAGAGGGGGGAGAGGCTGGGTATACAGAGAGGGGGAGAGAGGCTGGGTATACAGAGAGAGGGGGGAGAGGCTGGGTATACGAGAGAGGGGGGGGAGAGGCTGGGTATACAGAGAGAGGGGGGAGAGGCTGGGTATACAGAGAGAGGGGGGAGAGGCTGGGTATACAGAGAGAGGGGGGAGAGGCTGGGTATACAGAGAGAGGGGGGAGAGGCTGGGTATACAGAGAGGGGGAGAGGCTGGGTATACAGAGAGAGGGGAGAGAGGCTGGGTATACAGAGAGAGGGGAGAGAGGCTGGGTATACAGAGAGAGGGGAGAGAGGAGCTGAGGGGAGAGAAGAGAGAGGGTACGAGGTGTAAGGAGAGAGGGAGAGAGAGGTAGGAGAGAGAGAGGAGAGGGGAGAGAGAGGCCTGGGTATACAGAGAGAGGGGGGAGAGGTGAGAGACAGAGAGAGACAGAGAGAGGGGGGGAGAGGCTGGGTATACAGAGAGAGGGGAGAGAGGCTGGGTATACAGAGAGAGGGGGGAGAGGCTGGGTATACAGAGAGAGGGGGGAGAGGCTGGGTATACAGGAGAGGGGGGAGAGGCTGGGTATACAGAGAGAGGGGGGGAGAGGCTGGGTATACAGAGAGAGGGGGGAGAGGCTGGGTAAACAGAGAGAGGGGAGAGAGGCTGGGTATACAGAGAGAGGGGAGAGAGGCTGGGTATACAGAGAGAGGGGGGAGAGGCTGGGTATACAGGAGGGGGGAGAGGCTGGGTATACAGAGAGAGGGGAGAGAGGCTGGGTATACAGAGAGAGGGGGGAGAGGCTGGGTATACAGAGAGGGGGAGAGAGGCTGGGTATACAGAGAGAGGGGAGAGAGGCTGGGTATACAGAGAGAGGGGGGAGAGGCTGGGTATACAGAGAGGGGGAGAGAGGTGGGTATACAGAGAGAGGGGAGAGAGGCTGGGTATACAGAGAGAGGGGGGAGAGGCTGGGTATACAGAGAGGGGGAGAGAGGCTGGGTATACAGAGAGAGGGAGAGAGGCTGGGATACAGAGAGAGGGGAGAGAGGCTGGGTATACAGAGAGGGGGAGAGAGGCTGGGTATACAGAGAGAGGGGGGGAGAGAGGCTGGGTATACAGAGAGAGGGGAGAGAGGCGGGGTATACAGAGGAGAGGGGAGAGAGGCTGGGTATACAGAGGAGAGGGGAGAGGTGGGTATACAGAGAGAGGGGGGAGAGGCTGGGTATACAGAGAGAGGGGGGAGAGCTGGGTATACAGAGAGGGGGAGAGGCTGGGTATACAGAGAGAGGGGGAGAGGCTGGGTATACAGAGAGGGGGAGAGGCTGGTATACGAGAGGGGGAGAGGCTGGGTATACAGAGAGAGGGGGGAGAGGCTGGGTATACAGAGAGGGGGAGAGCTGGGTATACAGAGAGGGGGAGAGGCTGGGTATACAGAGAGGGGGAGAGGCTGGGTATACAGAGAGGGGGAGAGGCTGGGTATACAGAGAGGGGGGAGAGAGGCTGGGTATACAGAGAGAGGGGAGAGAGGCTGGGTATACAGAGAGAGGGGAGAGAGGCTGGGTATACAGAGAGAGGGGGAGAGAGCTGGGTATACAGAGAGAGGGGAGAGAGGCTGGGTATACAGAGAGGGGGAGAGAGGCTGGGTATACAGAGAGAGGGGGGAGAGGCTGGGTATACAGAGAGAGGGGGGAGAGGCTGGGTATACAGAGAGAGGGAGAGAGGCTGGGTATACAGAGAGGGGGGGAGAGGCTGGGTATACAGAGAGAGGGGG
Source organism: Rana kukunoris (assembly GCA_029574335.1). Lineage (NCBI taxonomy): Eukaryota > Metazoa > Chordata > Amphibia > Anura > Ranidae > Rana > Rana kukunoris. The sequence goes on along the minus strand of JAJQKJ010002938.1, from coordinate 60,715 downwards.
GAGAGGCTGGGTATACAGAGAGGGGGGGAGAGGCTGGGTAATAGTATACAGAGAGGAGACAGGCTGGTGTATACAGTTCCCCCCTCCCCCTCAGTCTGCACTCTGCTCTGACCTGCTCGGGATCTTACTGAGAGAAAGTTCTTTCCGACTATGATATGGGCGGGGCCAGGAGGAGACTCACTCTCACACTGATTTCCTTCTCAGACTGTCAGTGAACCACGAGTGCGATGCTACGGCCAGGGCCTCCTGGGATTGATGACAGAATCTCCCAGGAGGCATAGCGGTACATAGATGAGGAGACAAGGCTGCTGCCGCCGCGGCCGGAGGAATACAAAGATAAGAATACAACAGTGAGTTTTTAAAATAAGATAAAAATATATGCCAAATATATTTAAGGGGGCAGAACCAAAGAGGATGCAAGAAAGTAGTAAAAGAGGGTGGAGCTCCACTTTAATATTTTAAAAAGTATAAATAGCACAAAAAAACTTGAAGAAGTCCCATCGTTAGCTAAATGAGATGAACATTTTAAAAGTTGAATGGTCTCAATCGCTGAAAGTATGGCGAAGTTACGCAGAGCCAAAAAACGTACGGAATAAAATTAAGAATAATAAAAAATGAATAACAATACTGGGAATGCTTATTAAAGCATTCCCACTAATAAAAAACGAATAACAATACTGGGAATGCTTATTAAAGCATTCCCACTAATTAAAATTAAAACTAGAAAATGCATTTCCTGAGGAAAATACGTGGGAATGCTGAATAGCTGAATTGCTAAGCCCGCACAAATCCCATTCACCATAACCACTATACTATCTTTAGGGCATACAAGCAGTGTTCCTTCAGTACTTATAAAGCCTCTCTTTAATCATTAAAGGTGTTGTAAAGGTAAAATCATTTTCCCTAAATAACTTCCTTTACCTTAGTGCAGTCCTCCTTTACTTACCTCATCCTTTGATTTTGCTTTTAAATGTCCTTATTTTCTTCTGAGAAATCCTCACTTCCTGTTCTTCTGTCTGTAACTCCACACAGTAGTGCAAGGCTTTTTCCCTGGTATGGAGAAAGCTTCTTGAGGGGGGAGGGGGTGAGCAGGACGCCCACTAACACACAGCTCATTTCTCTATCTGCAAAGTACAGAGCGTCCTGACTTCCTGGTCGCCCCTCCCCCCTCAAGAGGTTTTCTCCCTCCCCCAGGTGTGTGAGGGGAATATTGCACGTAGGTAAAGAAAGCTATTTAGGGAAAGAACTACCATTACAAATGCTTTTTATCTACACACAAAATAAGTGAAATAACCCTTCAAAACAAACCTTAATAAATCCACAACCGTACATGCGATCGATACAGCGACTTCACCGTTTGAAAGACAAGACTCTTGTGAACGCATCGATATGAAATTTATGTTGATAAACTTAAAAATGTGGCCATGTCAGCGATTTAGAAAAGAGTATCTTTGTGTGTCTTACTAACAAATTTTAAAAGCGCGTTATAATGAAGGCCTATGGGGAAAAATTTGGAACTCTTGTCCTTTAGAAGCTCCAGCAACGAAAAGTAAAATGCGCATCACAAAACTGATCACATTGCCTGAAAGCAGACAAAAATACCTTCCATTTGATATATAAATTGTGTATGACAAGTAGATCTTGTGTGGGCGTGAGAGCAATTTGTTCCCCCTTTTTTATAGATAATCCGAGGTTTTTCAAAACTCACACTCTAAAGGTCACATGACTCACTCTGAGCAATGTCCATAGGAAGACTGTTTAATCGATAACATTTTCTGAAAAAATCACTAAACGTAAATTGCTTTTTCACAAAAACTATAAAAGATTTCAATCTGAAAAGTCATAGCCGGATAGCTGAATATTTTGTGACCGTGGTAAAGTTTGTTTGGTGTCTGTCAGTGAAAGTATGAAGGAGGAGATACATTTTGAATCACGTACGTTTTTAAGCAGGAATAAGCATGTTCTCATTGACTTCAATGTTAAAAAAAAGCGACTAAAAGCTTAATATTTTAAAAAGTATAAATAGCACAAAAAAACTTGAAGAAGTCCCATCGTTAGCTAAATGAGATGAACATTTTAAAAGTTGAATGGTCTCAATCGCTGAAAGTATGGCGAAGTTACGCAGAGCCAAAAAACGTACGGAATAAAATTAAGAATAACTAGAAAATGCATTTCCTGAGGAAAATACGTGGGAATGCTGAATAGCTGAATTGCTAAGCCCGCACAAATCCCATTCACCATAACCGCTATACTATCTTTAGGACATACAAGCAGTGTTCCTTCAGTACTTATAAAGCCTCTCTTTAATCATTAAAGGTGTTGTAAAGGTAAAATCATTTTTCCTAAATAACTTCCTTTACCCTTGTGCAGTCCTCCTTTACTTACCTCATCCTTTGATTTTGCTTTTAAATGTCCTTATTTCTTCTGAGAAATCCTCACTTCCTGTTCTTCTGTCTGTAACTCCACACAGTAATGCAAGGCTTTTTCCCTGGTGTGGAGAAAGCCTCTTGAGGGGGAGGGGGTGAGCAGGACGCCCACTAACACACTGCTCCTTTCTCTATCTGCAAAGTACAGCGCGCCCTGACTTCCTGGTCACCCTCCCCCTCAAGAGGTTTTCTCCCCTCCCCCAGGTGTGTGAGGGGATAATTGCACTGAGGTAAAGGTAGCTATTTAGGGAAAGAATTACCATTACAAACGCTTTTTATCTACACACACAAATAAGTGAAATAACCCTTCAAACAAACCTTAATAAAATCCACAACCGTAACATGTGATCGATACAGCGACTTCACCGTATAAAAGACAAGACCCTTGTGAACGCATCGATATGAAATTTATGTTGTTGATAAACTTAAAAATGTGGCCATGTCAGCGATTTAGAAAAGAGTATCTTTGTGTGTCTTACTAACAAATTTTAAAAGTCGGTTATAATGAAGGCCTATGGGGAAAAATTTGGAACTCTTGTCCTTTAGAAGCTCCAGCAACGAAAAGTAAAATGCGCATCACAAAACTGATCACATTGCCAGAAAGCAGACAAAAATACCTTCCATTTGATATATAAATTGTGTATGACAAGTAGATCTTGTGGGTGTGAGAGCAATTTGTTCCCCCTTTTTTATAGATAATACGATTCTTTTCAAAACTCACACTCTAAAGGTCACATGACTCACTCTAACAGCTCTCCATAGAAAGACTGTTAAATCGATAAAATTTTCTGAAAAAACACTAAACGTAAATTGCTTTTTCACAAAAACTATAACAGATTTCAATCTGAAAAGTCATAGCCGGATAGCTGAATATTTTGTGACCGTGGTAAAGTTTGTTTGGTGTCTGTCAGTGAAAGTATGAAGGAGGAGATACATTTTGTACGGCATGAGTTTTGAAGCAGGAGAAAGCATGTTCTCATTGACTTCAATGTTAAAAAAAAAGCGACTAAAAGCTTAATATTTTTAAAAAATATAAATAGCACAAAAAAACTTGAAGAAGTCCCATCGTTAGCTGAATGAGATGAACATTTTAAAAGTTGAATGGTCTCAATCGCTGAAAGTATGGCGAAGTTACGCAGAGCAAAAAACGTACGGAATAAAATTAAATTAAGAATAATAAAAAACGAATAACAATACTGGAATGCTTATTAAAGCATTCCCACTAATAAAAAATGAATAACAATACTGGGAATGCTTATTAAAGCATTCCCACTAATAAAAAACGAATAACAATACTGGGAATGCTTATTAAAGCATTCCCACTAATTAAAATTAAAACTAGAAAATGCATTTCCTGAGGAAAATACGTGGGAATGCTGAATAGCTGAATTGCTAAGCCCGCACAAATCCCATTCACCATAACCACTATACTATCTTTAGGGCATACAAGCAGTGTTCCTTCAGTACTTAAAAGCCTCTCTTTAATCATTAAAGGTGTTGTAAAGGTAAAATCATTTTCCCTAAATAACTTCCTTTACCTTAGTGCAGTCCTCCTTTACTTACCTCATCCTTTGATTTTGCTTTTAAATGTCCTTATTTCTTCTGAGAAATCCTCACTTCCTGTTCTTCTGTCTGTAACTCCACACAGTAGTGCAAGGCTTTTTCCCTGGTATGGAGAAAGCCTCTTGAGGGGGGAGGGGGTGAGCAGGACGCCCACTAACACACAGCTCATTTCTCTATCTGCAAAGTACAGAGCGTCCTGACTTCCTGGTCGCCCCCCCCCCCTCAAGAGGTTTCTCCCTCCCCCAGGTGTGTGAGGGGAATATTGCACGTAGGTAAAAGAAAGCTATTTAGGGAAAGAACTACCATTACAAATGCTTTTTATCTACACACAAAATAAGTGAAATAACCCTTCAAACAAACCTTAATAAATCCACAACCGTACATGCGATCGATACAGCGACTTCACCGTTTGAAAGACAAGACTCTTGTGAACGCATCGATATGAAATTTATGTTGATAAACTTAAAAATGTGGCCATGTCAGCGATTTAGAAAAGAGTATCTTTGTGTGTCTTACTAACAAATTTTAAAAGCGCGTTATAATGAAGGCCTATGGGGAAAAATTTGGAACTCTTGTCCTTTAGAAGCTCCAGCAACGAAAAGTAAAATGCGCATCACAAAACTGATCACATTGCCTGAAAGCAGACAAAAATACCTTCCATTTGATATATAAATTGTGTATGACAAGTAGATCTTGTGGGCGTGAGAGCAATTTGTTCCCCTTTTTTATAGATAATCCGAGTTTTTTCAAAACTCACACTGTAAAGGTCACATGACTCACTCTGAGCCATGTCCATAGGAAGACTGTTAAATCGATAAAATTTTCTGAAAAAAATCACTAAACGTAAATTGCTTTTTCACAAAAACTATAAAAGATTTCAATCTGAAAAGTCATAGCCGGATAGCTAAATATTTTGTGACCGTGGTAAAGTTTGTTTGGTGTCTGTCAGTGAAAGTATGAAGGAGGAGATACATTTTGTACAGCATGAGTTTTGAAGCAGGAGAAAGCATGTTCACATTGACTTCAATGTTAAAAAAAAAGCGACTAAAAGCTTAATATTTTAAAAAATATAAATAGCACAAAAAAACTTGAAGAAGTCCCATCGTTAGCTGAATGAGATGAACATTTTAAAAGTTGAATGGTCTCAATCGCTGAAAGTATGGCGAAGTTACGCAGAGCCAAAAAACGTACGGAAAAAATTAAAATTAAGAATAATAAAAAACGAATAACAATACTGGGAATGCTTATTAAAGCATTCCCACTAATAAAAAATGAATAACAATACTGGGAATGCTTATTAAAGCATTCCCACTAATAAAAAAACGAATAACAATACTGGGAATGCTTATTAAAGCATTCCCACTAATTAAAATTAACTAGAAAATGCATTTCCTGAGGAAAATACGTGGGAATGCTGAATAGCTGAATTGCTAAGCCCGCACAAATCCCATTCACCATAACCACTATACTATCTTTAGGACATACAAGCAGTGTTCCTTCAGTACTTATAAAGCCTCTCTTTAATCATTAAAGGTGTTGTAAAGGTAAAATCATTTTCCCTAAATAACTTCCTTTACCTTAGTGCAGTCCTCCTTTACTTACCTCATCCTTTGATTTTGCTTTTAAATGTCCTTATTTCTTCTGAGAAATCCTCACTTCCTGTTCTTCTGTCTGTAACTCCACACAGTAGTGCAAGGCTTTTTCCCTGGTATGGAGAAAGCCTCTTGAGGGGGGAGGGGGTGAGCAGGACGCCCACTAACACACAGCTCATTTCTCTATCTGCAAAGTACAGAGCGTCCTGACTTCCTGGTCGCCCCTCCCCCCTCAAGAGGTTTTCTCCCTCCCCCAGGTGTGTGAGGGGAATATTGCACGTAGGTAAAGAAAGCTATTTAGGGAAAGAACTACCATTACAAATGCTTTTTATCTACAACAAAATAAGTGAAATAACCCTTCAAACAAACCTTAATAAATCCACAACCGTACATGCGATCGATACAGCGACTTCACCGTTTGAAAGACAAGACTCTTGTGAACGCATCGATATGAAATTTATGTTGATAAACTTAAAATGTGGCCATGTCAGCGATTTAGAAAAGAGTATCTTTGTGTGTCTTGCTAACAAATTTTAAAAGCGCGTTATAATGAAGGCCTATGGGGAAAAATTTGGAACTCTTGTCCTTTAGAAGCTCCAGCAACGAAAAGTAAAATGCGCATCACAAAACTGATCACATTGCCTGAAAGCAGACAAAAATACCTTCCATTTGATATATAAATTGTGTATGACAAGTAGATCTTGTGGGCGTGAGAGCAATTTGTTTCCCCTTTTTTATAGATAATCCGAGTTTTTTCAAAACTCACACTGTAAAGGTCACATGACTCACTCTGAGCCATGTCCATAGGAAGACTGTTTAATCGATAAAATTTTCTGAAAAAATCACTAAACGTAAATTGCTTTTTCACAAAAACTATAAAAGATTTCAATCTGAAAAGTCATAGCCGGATAGCTGAATATTTTGTGACCGTGGTAAAGTTTGTTTGGTGTCTGTCAGTGAAAGTATGAAGGAGGAGATACATTTTGTACAGCATGAGTTTTGAAGCAGGAGAAAGCATGTTCACATTGACTTCAATGTTAAAAAAAAGCGACTAAAAGCTTAATATTTTAAAAAATATAAATAGCACAAAAAAACTTGAAGAAGTCAGTCCCATCGTTAGCTGAATGAGATGAACATTTTAAAAGTTGAATGGTCTCAATCGCTGAAAGTATGGCGAAGTTACGCAGAGCCAAAAAACGTACGGAATAAAATTAAAATTAAGAATAATAAAAAACGAATAACAATACTGGGAATGCTTATTAAAGCATTCCCACTAATAAAAAATGAATAACAATACTGGGAATGCTTATTAAAGCATTCCCACTAATAAAAAACGAATAACAATACTGGGAATGCTTATTAAAGCATTCCCACTAATTAAATTAAAACTAGAAAATGCATTTCCTGAGGAAAATACGTGGGAATGCTGAATAGCTGAATTGCTAAGCCCGCACAAATCCCATTCACCATAACCACTATACTATCTTTAGGGCATACAAGCAGTGTTCCTTCAGTACTTATAAAGCCTCTCTTTAATCATTAAAGGTGTTGTAAAGGTAAAATCATTTTCCCTAAATAACTTCCTTTACCTTAGTGCAGTCCTCCTTTACTTACCTCATCCTTTGATTTTGCTTTTAAATGTCCTTATTTCTTCTGAGAAATCCTCACTTCCTGTTCTTCTGTCTGTAACTCCACACAGTAGTGCAAGGCTTTTTCCCTGGTATGGAGAAAGCCTCTTGAGGGGGGAGGGGGTGAGCAGGACGCCCACTAACACACAGCTCATTTCTCTATCTGCAAAGTACAGAGCGTCCTGACTTCCTGGTCGCCCCTCCCCCTCAAGAGGTTTCTTCCCTCCCAGGTGTGTGAGGGGAATATTGCACGTAGGTAAAGAAAGCTATTTAGGGAAAGAACTACCATTACAAATGCTTTTTATCTACACACAAAATAAGTGAAATAACCCTTCAAACAAACCTTAATAAATCCACAACCGTACATGCGATCGATACAGCGACTTCACCGTTTGAAAGACAAGACTCTTGTGAACGCATCGATATGAAATTTATGTTGATAAACTTAAAAATGTGGCCATGTCAGCGATTTAGAAAAGAGTATCTTTGTGTGTCTTACTAACAAATTTTAAAAGCGCGTTATAATGAAGGCCTATGGGGAAAAATTTGGAACTCTTGTCCTTTAGAAGCTCCAGCAACGAAAAGTAAAATGCGCATCACAAAACTGATCACATTGCCTGAAAGCAGACAAAAATACCTTCCATTTGATATATAAATTGTGTATGACAAGTAGATCTTGTGGGCGTGAGAGCAATTTGTTCCCCCTTTTTTATAGATAATCCGAGTTTTTTCAAAACTCACACTGTAAAGGTCACATGACTCACTCTGAGCCATGTCCATAGGAAGACTGTTTAATCGATAAAATTTTCTGAAAAAATCACTAAACGTAAATTGCTTTTTCACAAAAACTATAAAAGATTTCAATCTGAAAAGTCATAGCCGGATAGCTGAATATTTTGTGACCGTGGTAAAGTTTGTTTGGTGTCTGTCAGTGAAAGTATGAAGGAGGAGATACATTTTGTACAGCATGAGTTTTGAAGCAGGAGAAAGCATGTTCACATTGACTTCAATGTTAAAAAAAGCGACTAAAAGCTTAATATTTTAAAAATATATATAGCACAAAAAAACTTGAAGAAGTCCCATCGTTAGCTAAATGAGATGAACATTTTAAAAGTTGAATGGTCTCAATCGCTGAAAGTATGGCGAAGTTACGCAGAGCCAAAAAACGTACGGAATAAAATTTAAAATTATAAAACTAGAAAATGCATTTCCTGAGGAAAATACGTGGGAATGGGAAAGCTGAATTGCTGAATTGCTAAGCCCGCACAAATCCCATTCACCTAACCACTATACTATCTTTAGGACATACAAGCAGTGTTCCTTCAGTACTTCTAAAGCCTCTCTTTAAATCATTAAAGGTGTTGTAAAGGTAAAAATAATTTTCCCTAAATAACTTCCTTTACCTTTGTGCAGTCCTCCTTTACTTACCTCATCCTTTGATTTTGCTTTTTAAATGTCCTTATTTCTTCTGAGAAATCCTCACTTCCTGTTCTTCTGTCTATGAACTCCACACAGTAGTGCATGGCTTTTTCCCTGGTGTGGAGGAAAAAGCCTCTTGAGGGGGTGAGTCAGGAGACGCCACTAACACACAGCTCCTTTCTCTATCTGCAAAGTACAGAGCGTCCTGACTTCCTGGTCGCCCCTCCCCTCAAGAGGTTTTCTCCCCTCCCCCGGTGTGTGAGGGGGATAATTGCACTGAGGTAAAGGAAGCTATTTAGGAAAGAATTACCATTACAATGCTTTTTATCTACACACAAAATAAGTGAAATAACCCTTCAAACAAACCTTAATAAATCCACAACCGTACATGCGATCGATACAGCGACTTCACCGTATAAAAGACAAGACCCTTGTGAACGCATCGATATGAAATTTATGTTGATAAACTTAAAAATGTGGCCATGTCAGCGATTAGAAAAGAGTATCTTTGTGTGTCTTACTAAACAAATTTTAAAAGTCGGTTATAATGAAGGCCTATGGGGAAAAATTGGAACTCTTGTCCTTTAGAAGCTCCAGCAACGAAAAGTAAAATGCGCATCACAAAACTGATCACATTGCCTGAAAGCAGACAAAAATACCTTCCATTTGATATATAAATTGTGTATGACAAGTAGATCTTGTGGGCGTGAGAGCAATTTGTTCCCCCTTTTTTATAGATAATCCGAGTTTTTTCAAAACTCACACTCTAAAGGTCACATGACTCACTCTAGCAGCGGTCTCCATAGAAAGACTGTTAATCGATAACATTTTCTGAAAAAATCACTAAACGTAAATTGCTTTTTCACAAAAACTATAAAAGATTTCAATCTGAAAAGTCATAGCCGGATAGCTGAATATTTGTGACCGTGGTAAAGTTTGTTTGGTGTCTGTCAGTGAAAGTATGAAGGAGGAGATACATTTTGAATCACGTAAGTTTTTAAGCAGGAATAAGCATGTTCTCATTGACTTCAATGTTAAAAAAAAGCGACTAAAAGCTTAATATTTTAAAAAATATAAATAGCACAAAAAAACTTGAAGTAGTCCCATCGTTAGCTGAATGAGATGAAACATTTTAAAAGTTGAATGGTCTCAATCGCTGAAAGTATGGCGAAGTTACGCAGAGCCAAAAAACGTACGAATAATAAAGGATAAAATTAAAAAAACTAGAAAAATGCATTTCCTGAGGAAAATACGTGGGAAATGCTGAATAGCTGAATTGCAAGCCCGCACAAATCCCATTCACCATAACACTATACTATCTTTAGGACATACAAGCAGTGTTCCTTCAGTACTTATAAAGCCTCTCTTTAATCATTAAAGGTTTTGTAAAGGTAAAATCATTTTCCCTAAATAACTTCCTTTACCTTAGTGCAGTCTTCCTTTACTTACCTCATCCTTTGATTTTGATTTTAAATGTCCTTATTTCTTCTGAGAAATCCTCACTTCCTGTTCTTCTGTCTGTAACTCCACACAGTAGTGCAAGGCTTTTTCCCTGGTGTGGAAAAGCCTCTTGAGGGGGGAGGGGGGTGAGCAGGACGCCCACTAACACACAGCTCCTTTCTCTATCTGCAAAGTACAGAGCGTCCTGACTTCCTGGTCGCCCCTCCCCCCTCAAGAGGTTTTCTTCCCTCCCCAGGTGAAGTGAGGGGGATAATTGCATGAGGTAAAGGAAGCTATTTAGGGAAAGAATTGCCATTACAAAACGCTTTTATTACACACAAACTAAGTGTAATAACCCATCAAACAAAACCTTAATAAATCCCAAACCGTACATGCGATCGATAAAGGACTTCATAGTATAAAAGACAAGACACTTGTGAAGCATCATATGAAAATTTATGTTAAGTTTATAACATAAAAATGTGGCTGTGACAGACCCACTGTCACTGTATGTCTTTAAAGATTGTGGGGTGCCTCCTACCGAAGACTATGGGCCAGGAAATATACTGGAGACCTGAGCTGGCCATTATTGTGATGTAATGTCAATGTTACAGCCCTAAACCCCCCACCCCCCCTCCTCTTGTTGCTGGACACAGACAATGGAGGTTTCCTGCAGGGAAGTCTCTCCGAGGGGGTGTGTATTGAGAAGTAGGCCTGCTTACATAATTCTCATTAGGTTTCTGTACTCTGTTTCAAAGTCCAACTGTTCTGTTCCCATTCAATTGTTCTTGTCCCCCTCCCTCAGGGTGGTGAGGGGGAGTGTCCCACTGTGTGTAAACTGTAAGTTTGGATTTTAATAAACCATTTTAAGTCTGGATATCTAACACACAAAATAAGTGGATTAACCCTTGAACAAACCTTAAGTTGGTACATGCGAATCTGCAGGCTGCGACTGCGTGTTAAAAGACAAGACACAGGTGTGACGCATGTGCCAAAATTATGTTGAAAACTTAAAAATGTGGCCATGTCAGCGATTTAGAAAAGAGTATCTTTGTGTGTCTTACTAACAAATTTTAAAAGCGCGTTATAATGAAGGCCTATGGGGAAAAATTTGGAACTCTTGTCCTTTAGAAGCTCCAGCAACGAAAAGTAAAATGCGCATCACAAAACTGATCACATTGCCTGAAAGCAGACAAAAATACCTTCCATTTGATATATAAATTGTGTATGACAAGTAGATCTTGTGGGCGTGAGAGCAATTTGTTCCCCCTTTTTTATAGATAATCCGAGTTTTTCAAAACTCACACTGTAAAGGTCACATGACTCACTCTGAGCCATGTCCATAGAAGACTGTTTAATCGATAACATTTTCTGAAAAAATCACTAAACGTAAATTTCTTTTTCACAAAAACTATAAAAGATTTCAATCTGAAAAGTCATAGCCGGATAGCTGAATATTTTGTGACCGTGGTAAAGTTTGTTTGGTGTCTGTCAGTGAAAGTATGAAGGAGGAGATACATTTTGTACGGCATGATTTGAAGCAGGAAAAGCATGTTCTCATTGACTTCAATGTTAAAAAAAAGCGACTAAAAGCTTAATATTTTAAAAAGTATAAATAGCACAAAAAAACTTGAAGAAGTCCCATCGTTAGCTAAATGAGATGAACATTTTAAAATTTGAATGGTCTCAATCGCTGAAAGTATGGCGAAGTTACGCAGAGCCAAAAAACGTACGGAATAATAAAATTAAGAACTAGAAAATGCATTTCCTGAGGAAAATACGTGGGAATGCTGAATAGCTGAATTGCTAAGCCCGCACAAATGCCATTCACCATAACCGCTATACTATCTTTAGGACATACAAGCAGTGTTCCTTCAGTACTTATAAAGCCTCTCTTTAATCATTAAAGGTGTTGTAAAGGTAAAATCATTTCCCTAAATAACTTCCTTTACCTCAGTGCAGTCCTCCTTTACTTACCTCATCCTTTGATTTTGCTTTTAAATGTCCTTATTTCTTCTGAGAAATCCTCACTTCCTGTTCTTCTGTCTGTAACTCCACACAGTAGTGCAAGGCTTTTTCCCTGGTGTGGAGAAAGCCTCTTGGGGGAGGGGTGAGCAGGACGCCCACTAACACACAGCTCCTTTCTCTATCTGCAAAGTACAGAGCGTCCTGACTTCCTGGTCGCCCCTCCCCCTCAAGAGGTTTTCTCCCCTCCCCCAGGTGTGTGAGGGGGATAATTGCACTGAGGTAAAGGAAGCTATTTAGGGAAAGAATTACCATTACAAACGCTTTTTATCTACACACAAAATAAGTGAAATAACCCTTCAAACAAACCTTAATAAATCCACAACCGTACATGCGATCGATACAGCGACTTCACCGTATAAAAGACAAGACTCTTGTGAACGCATCGATATGAAATTTATGTTGATAAACTTAAAAATGTGGCCATGTCAGCGATTTAGAAAAGAGTATCTTTGTGTGTCTTACTAACAAATTTTAAAAGCGCGTTATAATGAAGGTCTATGGGGAAAAATTTGGAACTCTTGTCCTTTAGAAGCTCCAGCAACGAAAAGTAAAATGCGCATCACAAAACTGATCACATTGCCTGAAAGCAGACAAAAATACCTTCCATTTGATATATAAATTGTGTATGACAAGTAGATCTTGTGGGCGTGAGAGCAATTTGTTCCCCCTTTTTATAGATAATCCGATTTTTTCAAAACTCACACTCTAAAGGTCACATGACTCACTCTGAGCCATGTCCATAGAAAGACTGTTTAATCGATAAATTTTCTGAAAAAATCACTAAACGTAAATTGCTTTTTCACAAAAACTATAAAAGATTTCAATCTGAAAAGTCATAGCCGGATAGCTGAATATTTTGTGACCGTGGTAAAGTTTGTTTGGTGTCTGTCAGTGAAAGTATGAAGGAGGAGATACATTTTGAACGGCATGAGTTTTGAAGCAGGGAAAAGCATGTTCTCATTGACTTCAATGTTAAAAAAAAGCGACTAAAAGCTTAATATTTTAAAAAGTATAAATAGCACAAAAAAACTTGAAGAAGTCCCATCGTTAGCTAAATGAGATGAACATTTTAAAAGTTGAATGGTCTCAATCGCTGAAAGTATGGCGAAGTTACGCAGAGCCAAAAAACGTACGGAATAAAGGAATAAAATTAAAATTAAGAACTAGAAAATGCATTTCCTGAGGAAAATACGTGGGAATGCTGAATAGCTGAATTGCTAAGCCCGCACAAATCCCATTCACCATAACCCTATACTATCTTTAGGACATACAAGCAGTGTTCCTTCAGTACTTATAAAGCCTCTCTTTAATCATTAAAGGTGTTGTAAAGGTAAAATCATTTTCCCTAAATAACTTCCTTTACCTTAGTGCAGTCCTCCTTTACTTACCTCATCCTTTGATTTTGCTTTTAAATGTCCTTATTTCTTCTGAGAAATCCTCACTTCCTGTTCTTCTGTCTGTAACTCCACACAGTAGTGCAAGGCTTTTTCCCTGGTGTGGAGAAAGCCTCTTGAGGGGGGAGGGGGTGAGCAGGACGCCCACTAACACACAGCTCCTTTCTCTATCTGCAAAGTACAGAGCGTCCTGACTTCCTGGTCGCCCCTCCCCCTCAAGAGGTTTTCTCCCCTCCCCCCAGGTGAGTGAGGGGGATAATTGCACTGAGGTAAAGGAAGCTATTTAGGGAAAGAATTACCATTACAAACGCTTTTTATCTACACACAAAATAAGTGAAATAACCCTTCAAACAAACCTTAATAAATCCACAACCGTACATGCGATCGATACAGCGACTTCACCGTATAAAAGACAAGACCCTTGTGAACGCATCGATATGAAATTTATGTTGATAAACTTAAAAATGTGGCCATGTCAGCGATTTAGAAAAGAGTATCTTTGTGTGTCTTACTAACAAATTTTAAAAGCGCGTTATAATGAAGGTCTATGGGGAAAAATTTGGAACTCTTGTCCTTTAGAAGCTCCAGCAACGAAAAGTAAAATGCGCATCACAAAACTGATCACATTGCCTGAAAGCAGACAAAAATACCTTCCATTTGATATATAAATTGTGTATGACAAGTAGATCTTGTGGGCGTGAGAGCAATTTGTTCCCCCTTTTTTATAGATAATCCGAGTTTTTTCAAAACTCACACTCTAAAGGTCACATGACTCACTCTGAGCCATGTCCATAGGAAGACTGTTTAATCGATAACATTTTCTGAAAAAATCACTAAACGTAAATTGCTTTTTCACAAAAACTATAAAAGATTTCAATCTGAAAAGTCATAGCCGGATAGCTGAATATTTTGTGACCGTGGTAAAGTTTGTTTGGTGTCTGTCAGTGAAAGTATGAAGGAGGAGATACATTTTGAATCACGTAGTTTTTAAGCAGGAATAAGCATGTTCTCATTGACTTCAATGTTAAAAAAAAGCGACTAAAAGCTTAATATTTTAAAAAGTATAAATAGCACAAAAAAACTTGAAGAAGTCCCATCGTTAGCTAAATGAGATGAACATTTTAAAAGTTGAATGGTCTCAATCGCTGAAAGTATGGCGAAGTTACGCAGAGCCAAAAAACGTACGGAATAAAATTAATAAGAACTAGAAAATGCATTTCCTGAGGAAAATACGTGGGAATGCTGAATTGCTAAGCCCGCACAAATCCCATTCACCATAACCACTATACTATCTTTAGGACATACAAGCAGTGTTCCTTCAGTACTTCTAAAGCCTCTCTTTAATCATTAAAGGTGTTGTAAAGGTAAAATCATTTTCCCTAAATAACTTCCTTTACCTTAGTGCAGTCCTCCTTTACTTACCTCATCCTTTGATTTTGCTTTTAAATGTCCTTATTTCTTCTGAGAAATCCTCACTTCCTGTTCTTCTGTCTGTAACTCCACACAGTAGTGCAAGGCTTTTTCCCTGGTGTGGAGAAAGCCTCTTGAGGGGGTGAGCAGGACGCCCACTAACACACAGCTCCTTCTCTATCTGCAAAGTAGAGCGTCCTGACTTCCTGGTCGCCCTCCCCCTCAAGAGGTTTTCTCCCCTCCCCCAGGTGTGTGAGGGGGAATATTGCACTGAGGTAAAGGAAGCTATTTAGGGAAAGAATTACCATTACAAACGCTTTTTATCTACACACAAAATAAGTGAAATAACCCTTCAAACAAACCTTAATAAATCCACAACCGTACATGCGATCGATACAGCGACTTCACCGTATAAAAGACAAGACCCTTGTGAACGCATCGATATGAAATTTATGTTGATAAACTTAAAAATGTGGCCATGTCAGCGATTTAGAAAAGAGTATCTTTGTGTGTTTTACTAACAAAAATTAAAAGACGTTTATAATGAAGGCCTATGGGGAAAAATGTTGGAACTCTTGTCCTTTAGAAGCTCCAGCAACGAAAAGTAAAATGCGCATCACAAAACTGATCACATTGCCTGAAAGCAGACAAAAATACCTTCCATTTGATATATAAATTGTGTATGACAAGTAGATCTTGTGGGCGTGAGAGCAATTTGTTCCCCCTTTTTTATAGATAATACGATTCTTTTCAAAACTCACACTCTAAAGGTCACATGACACACTCTAAGCCAGCTCCATAGACACGCAGTGTAATCGATAAAATTTTCTGAAAAAATCACTAAACGTAAATTGCTTTTTCACAAAAACTATAAAAGATTTCAATCTGAAAAGTCATAGCCGGATAGCTGAATATTTTGTGACCGTGGTAAAGTTTGTTTGGTGTCTGTCAGTGAAAGTATGAAGGAGGAGTTACATTTTGAATCACGTACGTTTTTTAAGCAGGAATAAGCATGTTCTCATTGACTTCAATGTTAAAAAAAAAGCGACTAAAAGCTTAATATTTTAAAAAATATAAATAGCACAAAAAAACTTGAAGAAGTCCCATCGTTAGCTGAATGAGATGAACATTTTAAAAGTTGAATGGTCTCAATCGCTGAAAGTATGGCGAAGTTACGCAGAGCCAAAAAACGTACGGAATAATAAAATTAAGACATAATTAGACTAGAAAATGCATTTCCTGAGGAAAATACGTGGGAATGCTGAATAGCTGAATTGCTAAGCCCGCACAAATCCCATTCACCATAACCACTATACTATCTTTAGGACATACAAGCAGTGTTCCTTCAGTACTTATAAAGCCTCTCTTTAATCATTAAAGGTGTTGTAAAGGTAAAATCATTTTCCCTAAATAACTTCCTTTACCTTAGTGCAGTCCTCCTTTACTTACCTCATCCTTTGATTTTGCTTTTAAATGTCCTTATTTCTTCTGAGAAATCCTCACTTCCTGTTCTTCTGTCTGTAACTCCACACAGTAGTGCAAGGCTTTTTCCCTGGTGTGGAGAAAGCCTCTTGAGGGGGGAGGGGGTGAGCAGGACGCCCACTAACACACAGCTCCTTCCTCTATCTGCAAAGTACAGAGCGTCCTGACTTCCTGGTCGCCCCTCCCCCTCAAGAGGTTTTCTCCCCTCCCCAGGTGTGTGAGGGGGAATATTGCACTGAGGTAAAGGAAGCTATTTAGGGAAAGAATTACCATTACAAATGCTTTTTATCTACACACAAAATAAGTGAAATAACCCTTCAAACAAACCTTAATAAATCCACAACCGTACATGCGATCGATACAGCGACTTCACCGTATAAAAGACAAGACCCTTGTGAACGCATCGATATGAAATTTATGTTGATAAACTTAAAAATGTGGCCATGTCAGCGATTTAGAAAAGAGTATCTTTGTGTGTCTTACTAACAAATTTTAAAAGCGCGTTATAATGAAGGTCTATGGGGAAAAATTTGGAACTCTTGTCCTTTAGAAGCTCCAGCAACGAAAAGTAAAATGCGCATCACAAAACTGATCACATCGCCTGAAAGCAGACAAAAATACCTTCCATTTGATATATAAATTGTGTATGACAAGTAGATCTTGTGGGCGTGTGAGCAATTTGTTCCCCCTTTTTTATAGATAATACGATTCTTTTCAAAACTCACACTCTAAAGGTCACATGACACACTCTAAGCCAGGTCCATAGACACGCAGTGTAATCGATAACATTTTCTGAAAAAAATCACTAAACGTAAATTGCTTTTTCACAAAAACTATAAAAGATTTCAATCTGAAAAGTCATAGCCGGATAGCTGAATATTTTGTGACCGTGGTAAAGTTTGTTTGGTGTCTGTCAGTGAAAGTATGAAGGAGGAGATACATTTTGAATCGGGTACGTTTTTAAGCAGGAATAAGCATGTTCTCATTGACTTCAATGTTAAAAAAAAGCGACTAAAAGCTTATATTTTAAAAAGTATAAATAGCACAAAAAAAACTTGAAGAAGTCCCATCGTTAGCTGAAATGAGATGAACATTTTAAAAGTTGAATGGTCTCAATCGCTGAAAGTATGGCGAAGTTACGCAGAGCCAAAAAAAACGTACGGAATAATAAGAATAACTAGAAAATGCATTTCCTGAGGAAAATACGTGGGAATGCTGAATAGCTGAATTGCTAAGCCCGCACAAATCCCATTCACCATAACCGCTATACTATCTTTAGGACATACAAGCAGTGTTCCTTCAGTACTTCTAAAGCCTCTCTTTAATCATTAAAGGTGTTGTAAGGTAAAATCATTTTCCCTAAATAACTTCCTTTACCTTTGTGCAGTCCTCCTTTACTTACCTCATCCTTTGATTTTGCTTTTAAATGTCCTTATTTCTTCTGAGAAATCCTCACTTCCTGTTCTTCTGTCTGTAACTCCACACGGTAATGCAAGGCTTTTTCCCTGGTGTGGGAGAAAGCCTTTTGAGGGGGGAGGGGTGAGCAGGACGCCCACTAACACACAGCTCCTTTCTCTATCTGCAAAGTAAAGAGCGTCCTGACTTCCTGGTCGCCCCTCCCCCCTCAAGAGGTTTTCTCCCCTCCCCGGGTGAGTGAGGGGGATAATTGCACTGAAGTAAAGGAAGCTATTTAGGGAAAGAATTACCATTACAAACGCTTTTTATCTACACACAAAATAAGTGAAATAACCCTTCAAACAAACCTTAATAAATCCACAACCGTACATGCGATCGATACAGCGACTTCACCGTATAAAAGACAAGACTCTTGTGAACGCATCGATATGAAATTTATGTTGATAAACTTAAAAATGTGGCCATGTCAGCGATTTAGAAAAGAGTGTAATTGTGTGTCTTACTAACAAATTTTTAAAAGTCGGTTATAATGAAGGTCTATGGGGAAAAATTTGGAACTCTTGTCCTTTAGAAGCTCCAGCAACGAAAAGTAAAATGCGCATCACAAAACTGATCACATCGCTGCCTGAAAGCAGACAAAAATACCTTCCATTTGATATATAAATTGTGTATGACAAGTAGATCTTGTGGGCGTGAGAGCAATTTGTTCCCCCTTTTTATAGATAATCCGAGTTTTTTCAAAACTCACACTGTAAAGGTCACATGACTCACTCTGAGCCATGTCCATAGGAAGACTGTTTAATCGATAAAATTTTCTGAAAAAATAACTAAACGTAAATTGCTTTTTCACAAAAAAAGTCAGTGAAAGTATGAAGGAGGAGATACATTTTGAACGGCATGAGTTTTGAAGCAGGAAAAAGCATGTTCTCATTGACTTCAATGTTAAAAAAAAGCGACTAAAAGCTTAATATTTTAAAAAGTATAAATAGCACAAAAAAACTTGAAGAAGTCCATCGTTAGCTAAATGAGATGAACATTTTAAAAGTTGAATGGTCTCAATCGCTGAAAGTATGGCGAAGTTACGCAGAGCCAAAAAACGTACGGAATAAAATTAATAAGAATAATAAAAAACGAATAACAATACTGGGAATGCTTATTAAAGCATTCCCACTAATAAAAAACGAATAACAATACTGGGAATGCTTATTAAAGCATTCCACTAACTAATAACAATACTGGGAACGCTTATTAAAGCATTCCCACTAATAATAAAAAACGAATAACAATACTGGGAATGCTTATTAAAGCATTCCCACTAAATATCAATACTGGGAATGCTTATTAAAGCATTCATGCCTCACATGATAATCATGCCAAACAATGTATTAGGGGGGGGAAAGGAGTCAGGGCCTGTGGGAAGCCTGACAACTACACATATTGGGGGATAAGGTAATTCACATTAAGGGGTACAGGGGGGTTAAGAAGGGGAATATGCAGATCCAGTACTATAACGATTAATAAGGAGAGAGAAATATAAAGAGGGAGTCACGAAAGTAGGGAGTTAGGGAATATATATGACAAGGGAGGGGAGGTGGATGGGGGGAAGAATTAAATCGGATCTAAAAATCGGTGTTATGTATAAATAATTGACCCAGTACATCAATATATGAATATTATGAAGAGTATAAATAATGCATATATTTTGAATGTATGACCTGCTATAAATGAGAAAGCAAATCAGAATTTATATGAAATGAAGGGAAATTGGAGATATTAATGGGTAGAGTATGTGTATATAAAGGAAAGAAGTATGAGGAGGGGGCAGTTACGAGAGGGGAGGGGGGATGTGGAGAAGGGGGAAGGAAGTAATATAAAGACTAGTCATGACACTTGAACAGAGATCAGAAGGTGAGAGAGTGGAATAAGAAGGAAAAAAAGGAGAGAAAGAAAAAAGGGGGGGCAGTCACAGGGTAAATAAGATAGAAAGGGTTTAGAGAGAAAATTAAACAGAGGTAGGAGAGGAGGCAGGAGCTCAGCCACTCTTGCTGTTGGAGGTCAGTTCCCCCTATTCTCGGCAACTACGGGATAGTCAAAGTCCCACGTAGAAGCCGTAACATAGAACCTCCTGGGACCCCTATAGGAGGAGACTGTGTTTCTGTGTTTAATTTTTTTTTTTTTTTTTTTTTATCTGTCGTGTTGTAATCTCTCCTCCTCCGCTGTTGGCTCAACGTGGTGAGAGAGATGGATAAGATCAGGGTAACTTCCCTAAATGTGAGAGGACTTAATATCCCCGAAAAACGTAAGATTTTATTAAATGAATTAAAATCTCTTAAAACAGATATAGGACTAATTCAGGAAACACATTTTAAAGAAGGGGCATATACATATCTTCAAAATAGGAACTTCCCAAAGGTATACCAGGCCTCAAACCAGGAAGCTAAAAGTAAAGGAGTAGCAATCGTGATAGCAAATAGAATACCATGGTCCCTAACGGATAAATACGCAGATCCGGGAGGGAGATTCCTTTTTCTTAAAGAGGATATATAGGGGGTGAGAAGGTAACACTAGCCACATTTTTGCACCAAATGTACATCAAGATAGTTTTTTAGTGAAGGTGATCACTAAACTGATGAACTTTAAAGAGGGTAAGTTGATTTGTGGCGGGGACTTGAATATCCCCTTGGATCCAAAGGAAGATACCTCGGAAGGGGTCTCTTCGGTACCCAGTGGCACCAGAAAACGAATTATACAAAAATTACATGAATTTCAGTTAGTAGATGGATGGCGTATCCTACATGCAGGAGAGAAAGATTACACGTACTACTCAAACCCACATCAAACTTATTCAAGAATAGACCTCTTTTTGATACCTCATCAGTGGTTACACCTAGTACAGGATATTTAAATTGGGAATATAACATGGACAGACCACGCACCGGTAACTATGGAAATAACTTGGGGAGAGGGAACTCAGACGTCAGAAAGGAGGTGGAGATTAAATGAGAGTCTATTACAGAATCCCGATATAATTGAAGATGTAAAAAAAGAAATAAACGATAACGAAGAAAGTGCTCCAGGAATAGTTTGGGAAGCCCATAAAACAGTAATCCGAGGGGTTCTAATAAAACATGGCTCCAGAGTTAAGAAAGCAAGAGAAAAAACAAATAAAAGAAATATTAGAAAGGATACAGAGACTGGAGATACAACATAAAAAGAAGACAGAAACGGGTATAGGAATTTAATTAACACATTTAAGAAGACAGGTAGCAGATCTCTTTAGATATAAAGCTGAAGCAGTTTTACAATATGCAGAGAAGATGACGTATGACTCAGGTGAAAAATGTGGGAAGTTACTAGCAAAAAAATTTAAAAAACTACAATCCCGTCATATATTCCATTTATTAAAACAAAAGTAGATCAAAAACTCTACTTTTCAAAAGAAATAGCGCAAGAATTTAAGAAATACTATGCCTCTTTATATAATCTTCAAGAAATGGTGAACCCCTCTGGGTCTGTGGAGAAATACATATCTTCAGCAGGTCTGTCCAGATTAACGTCTCCAGAACGAAGAGATTTAGAAAAAACCAATTACTCTGGAGGAAGTGCAATCAACAATGAAAACATAAAAAATGGTAAAGCCCCGGGCCCAGATGGGTTTACAATACAATACTATAAAAGCTTTAGTACACTACTGGGGACTTATATGACTAAATTATTTAATACAGTCGGACAAACAAGATCTCTACCTCAGGAGGCGCTATTGGCACATATTACAGTTATACTGAAAGAAGGGAAGGATCCAAGGTTATGCTCTAGTTATAGACCAATATCATTAATAAATGTAGATATTAAAATACTGACAAAGATTCTGGCATCCCGCATACAGCCCTACCTTTCAAAATTGGTTCATTTAGACCAAGTTGGGTTTATACCAACTAGAGAAGCCAGAGATAGTACTATTAAAGTGTTACATTTAATACACCAAGCAAAAAAAAAAAGATATCGAGTGTTTTCCTGAATACAGATGCAGAGAAAGCATTCGATAGAGTGAATTGGGAGTTTTTGCTGGGAACAGTAAAACAAATGGGTCTGGGAGAGCGGATGTTACAGTGGATAGCAGGGGTGTATGCGGGACCCAGAGCCTTAGTAAAGGTAAATGGGGTATATTCTGAACCCCTAGCAATTACAAACGGTACCAGGCAGGGCTGCCCCTTGTCGCCCTTATTATTTGCATTGACATTAGAACCATTATTAAATAAGATTCGACAGAATAGAGACATAGTGGGTATTCAACTAGGGGGAATGGAATATAAAGTATCAGCTTACGCAGATGATATGATTTTTTCCTTAATCAAACCACAGATATCTTTACCAAATTTAATGAAAGAGTAGTAGAAATCTATGGGAAGATGTCAAATTTTAAAATAAATTACAGTAAATCAGAGGCGATGGGAGTCGCTCTCCCGGAGTTGATTAAAACCGGTTTAGAACATAGCTTTAAATTTAAATGGACTACCAGGGCACTGAATTATTTGGGAAACACAAATGCCACCAGACTTAAAGGATACTTTTGAGTTAAATTTTAAACCATTACTGAGTACAGTTAGAACAATGCTGGATGGATGGAGTAGAGGGATGCACTCTTGGTTCGGGAGATCCAATATTTTAAAAATGAGTGTAGTGCCAAAAATTCCTCTATCTTTTCCAAGCGCTACCAATTCAGATCCCCATGGCATACTTCAACCAAGTCAGGGCTTTATTTATGAAATGTATATGGGGGAGTAAAAGGCCTAGGATTGGTAGGAAACTATTGATCCTACCCAAGAAGGCTGGTGGAATAGCAGCACCGGATATGCTAAAATACTATCAAGCAGTCCAGCTGGGAAGGATAGCCGATTGGAGCAGACATGGGGATTATAAACTATGGATTACTTTAGAGCAACAAATGAGCCCAGTACCGTTAAATAGGGCAATATGGTGTTATTCAGCATTACCCTTATAGTTAAAACCCACCCTACGATAGGTCCAACATTATGGACCGGAAAATAAAGTATGTTATAATTCAAAATTTTCGACTAAAAATTCCCCCTCTATCCAATAATAGGAAATCCAGAATTTCAGCCAGGCATGGAGTCTCAAATATTTAAGAAATTAAGAGATAATGGAAGATTTCAAGACTCTCACTTTCTAGGAGAAAGGGGATGGAAAACAATAGGAGAAATTTCACAAGGGGGATATGAAATCCAGATATGGCAAGAGCGACAATTACGACATTTTTTGGAGACTTTAGGTGGTGCAGAAAAGTACAGACGCCCACTTACAAAGTTTGAGGAGTATTGTGGAGGAGCGGAACCATTGGCCCATATGGTCTCGAAAATGTATACACTGTTGACTGCACCACCAGAAGACTTTAGAATGCCAAGCCTCGCCAAATGGGAGAGAGATTTAGGCCAAACCTTTTCCCCAATACAATGCCAAAATATTATAAATTTAGCGTTAAACTCCTCAAGATGTACGAAAATACAAGAATTAAATTATAAAATATTAACAAGGTGGTACTATACGCCAGCGCGTCTAAATATATTCTTTTCTGAAATTTCAGAGAGATGCTGGAGAGGGTGTGGGGAGAAAGGGACAATGTTGCATATATTTTGGGGGTGTCCAATAATACAACAATTTTGGGAAACAGTACGGAGAATTACCCAATCACTTACAGAACACCAGATTCCAGATGACCCCTCATTCTTCCTATTACATCATACAGAAATTTCTTTGAAAAGATATACGGGATCAATGATAGGTCATCTGATAAATGCGGCTAAAAGTTGCATTGCAATAAAACGGAAAGACCCGGAAGCACCTCCAATATCTATGTGGCTTAAAAAGTAAGGAAAATAGGAATAATGGAGAAACTCTTACCGAGGCCAATAGATAAGAAAGAGCAAAATAAAATAATATGGGCACCCTGGGAATTATTTGTACAATCAGAGGAAGGTAAAAAGTTACTAGGGGAGTAAGAATAAAGATTAGAGGTCGAGGAAAGAAGGGAAAGGGAGGAGGGAAGGAAAGATGAAATTTCTCGCCGAGGGGGGGACAGCGGAGGGGGGGGGGAGGGTTGTTGTGTTATGGGGCTTTGTGTGTGGTGTTTGTTTTTTTTTGTCTCCTTCTTCCTCTCCTCCTCCCTCCGTGTCCGTGGGTGTACGCGGACGGAGGAGGAGAAGGAGGTGGAGATGGGGGTCTTGAGGAGGGGATAAGGGGGGAGGGAATGAGGGGATAAAATAGGGAAGGCAACGTGATGGAGATAAAAGAGGGAATTTGGCGAATACATAGAGAATATATGGACAATCAGGGAGGAGATGGAACATTTGGGGAAGTTTGAAATTTAGTTAAAAGTTGAAATAGTATTTTGGTTTCTACATCTCCCCTGGGGGGAATGGAAATTGCTTGTGATATAAAAATATTATAATTTCCCTCTGCTGTAGACCAGGAATAGTAAAGAGTTTAAGAGAGAGATGTATTATAATGTCCATATATAAATAAGCTGTTGTATTGGATTCTGCATATCCCGTTTTCTTGTGTTTTTCGTGTTGCTTTCTTGTTTATAAAAATAAATAAAAGATAATTATAAAAAAAAAAATAAAGCATTCCCACTAATAATAAAAATGAATATCAATACTGGGAATGCTTATTAAAGCATTCCCACTAATAATAAAAAACGAATATCAATACTGGGAATGCTTATTAAAGCATTCCCACTATTAAAAAACGAATAACAATACTGGGAATGCTTATTAAAGCATTCCCACTAATAAAAAACGAATAACATTACTGGGAATGCTTATAAAGCATTCCCACTAATAAAGGATAAAAATAAAAAGAAGAATAAAAAACGAATATCAATACTGGGAATGCTTATTAAGCATTCCCACTAATTACTTTAAATTTCGTACCTAGGGGGGGTGTAAAGTCAGCATGAAAAAGCGCATGTTTCCCGTACATAGAACTGTCCCTGCACAAAGTGTAATTTCTGAAAGAAAAAAAGTCATTTTAAACTGGCTTTGCAGCTATAATATGTCAATTCAGAGAGTATTCATTCATAAAAAAAAAAAAAAAAAAGCGTGGGGGTCCCACCAAATTCCATTAACAGGCCCTTCAGGTCTGATATGGATATTAAGGGGAACCCCGACGTCAATTTAAAAAAAAAATGACGTGGGGTTCCCTCCAAATATTCATACCAGACCCTTCAGGTCTGGTGTGTATTTTAAGGGGAACTCCACCCCAAATTTCTAAAAAAAGCATCGGCCGCGTCATTCCGCTGGGTTGTCCGCTGGATAGTCCTCTCATCGCTGGACCGATCACCCGTCGCTGGAGAGATCACCCGTCGCTGGATAGAAGACAACGTTGGAGTAGGGAGCCGCATCGAGAGTGGATTACCATCGCTGGATTTATTTATTTTTATAAATATAGGATTTTTTTCTACGGTGTCTGTGTGTTTTTTTTAAAAAACTATTTACACTTCCTTCATGAAATGGTAGGGGTACCCCATTACCAATTCACATAGGGGGGGGTCAGGATCTGGGGGTCCCTTTGTTAAAGGGGTCTTCCAGATTCTGATAAGCCCCCCGCCCGCAGACCCCCACAACCACCAGCCAGGGTTGTGGGGATGAGGCCCTTGTCCCCATCAACATGGGGACATCCTCCCCGTGTTAAGGGCATGTGGCCTGGTGCGGTTCAGGAGAGGGGGGGCGCACTCTGTCCCCCCTCTTTTCTGCAGCTTGCCAGGTTAACATGCTCGGATAAGGGTCTGGTGTGGATTTTTGGGGGAACTCCACGCCATTTTTTTTTAACTTGGGGTGGAGTTCCCCTTAAAATCCACACCAGACCTGAAGGGTCTGGTATGGATATTGGGGGGGAACCCCACATAATTTTTTTTTTAATTGATGGCGGGGTTCCCCTTAATTGAATTTGGGGGGACCCCCACGCTTGTTTTTTTTTATGAATGAATCCTCTCTGAATTGCCAGAGCAGACAATTCATTATAGCCGCAAAGCCATATGACTTTTTCTTTCAGAAATGACACTTTGTGCAGGGACAGTTTTATTGTTTCACTTTTAGCATTATTAAATTCACTGCTCCCGAAAAAACGTCAGTTTTTAAAACTTTTTTTGCATGGATACATGTCCCCTAGAACAGGACCCAGGTCCCCAAACACTTTTTAGGACAATAACTTGCATATTAGCCTTTCAAATTAGCACTTTAGATTTCAAATGTTCGAGTCCTATAGACTTTAACGGGGTTCTAAAGTTCACACGAACATTTGGTGTGTTCGCAAGTTCTGGTGCGAACCGAACAGGGGGGGTGTTCGGCTCATCCCTGTTAAGGAGGTGTGGAGAATCCGGGGCGGCGCTGTAGATCCGCCGCCCTCTGGCACAGCATGCCTGTTAATCCTTCGGATACCCTAGCTAGGGCTTTACTTCCTGGCGTCTGGGTGTACCAAAATGGCCGTCGTCCGACTCGGAGCTAGAAGCTACCTCATCACTCTGTGCCCCCAGCACAGTCCACATGCTGGGGATTAGGGCTGCAACTAACAATTATTTTCATAATCAATTAGTTGGGTGATTATTGTTTCGATTAATCGTTAAACGTAAAAAAAAAAATTTTTTAAGTGATTTGCATTTTTTTTTGCCCAATTTGTTGTTGGGCATATTAAAAAACACAAATTGCCACAAAAACACATTACATACTTTTCTGCAGCTTCTCCATTGAAGTATATTGAACCAAAATAGCACCGTTTTGCCTTAAAAAAGTCCTTGCCCTATCCAAATATGCAGCAGCTGAAAAAAAATCATAGATGTGAACATGTCCCATAAGAAACCATGTAAATGAACTGTAGTGTGTTTCTGCAAAAAGCACCAAAAAAACTGAGGTGTGACATAATTGGGTTAAAAAAACTAAAATTAATACAAAAAAGAGCAAATTGCTACTGTAAGGGGTTAATTTTTTACTGTTGAACAGTGAAAGTAATATTTACAATAGCAATTTGCTCTTTTTGTACAATAAAGGGCCAATTTTAGTTTAAATCGGGAGAGGGGGCCCCTTATTTTCACCCCACCTCTTCCTTCAGGTCTCTGGGTGGCCCAAACTGACTCATACTCCAGGAGAACTACCCCTGTTGAACTGGGTATGGATGTCAGCATGACCTCTAGCACGAAGGCCGGAAAAATAACAAACATCCGTTTGGAGTTCCTGTCTGGCCGGAGGAAACACAAATACTGAGGAGCTAATGCAGGTGCAGTGCTTTTTATAATGTGGCTCCTGTGTTTCCTGTGCTAGGTGGGAGGAGCCCATCTCTCTGTAAGCCGTGCTGGAAGATGACTTGGAAAAATATTTTTTTCAAGCAAACCCCTCCCTCCCACAGAGCTGGTTATTTTTTGATTGCCCACTGGAAAGTCACCTGTCCTGTAGGCGACTTGAAGTCGCCCCAAATCGCGATGTGTTGCACGCTCAGGTCGCCTCGCAGAGTCGTGTTGCCCTGTGTGAACCGGCTCTTACATGTACTGTAAAGTGTAGATTTTCGGGGGGCGTGACCGGATGTGATCGCAGCAGCAAGTGTTCCTCTGGAGCTCTGTATTGATCCTGGCTTTAATCCAATTTTTTTGGCTTTTCCCCGATCTATCTTTTGCTCTACACAGCCGGACGGTGCTTGGGCCATCCTGGTCATGAGAAAGATCGAGCGCAAGCAAGGGCAAACATTGCAGAATTCACAGCGCCAGACCCGCTCTCCACGTGGCCTCGATCAAGGAGCCGCGGCCGCCGTCTTGTCTCCCAGTCTGTCCTCCAGGAGTGCAAGGAAGAAGGCCAGGCAGATGGAGAAAGCTGCTGTGGCTGGCGGACATGGTCCGGAGGAACCGCTGCTTCAACCCCAGGAGCCGGGGGCAGCCTCGGAGTTTTGGGACTAAACTGTGTACCTAGGTTGTTTTGTTTTGAGTTCTGGTATGATGGCGGGGGGGTTGTTTTAACTCAGTTCACCACCTACAAGCTGGGTACAGATTTACTTATGTGTGGAATTGGTTTGGGATCTCTGACAGCACATATGGTCTTTTCCAGGTGCTGCACTCAGAATTATATGTTTTATTTTTTTCAGCGGCTAGATGGCTGAATGTTCAAATAATGTCATGAAATGTTCGGGGAATGAATAACAAATTTAAAAGGGCATCTGTGTTTCAATTTCTTAGGCAGTCCAAGCCGCATATCGCCTTTCTCCAGGAGACGCACCTGGATGGCAGTAGGGTCCTGGCTATGCGCAGGCCCTGGGTCCAAAAAGCCTTCTATACTACCTTCTCCACATTTGCAATCCATCTTGATTAGCAAACCTCTGTCATGCACTATACACCAGATGGTCTCGGATCGGGGGGGGGGGGGGAGTATGTGGCGGTTCTGCTTGATATTTTTCAGTATAAGATGCTGTTGGTGAATGTTTACTTACCTCCTCCTATTAATGTACAAGTGTTGTATAATTTGTTTGCTCGGCTGGCCCCCTTTGCTCATCTCCCTCTTGTAGTGATGGGCGATTTCAACGGTATTTTGATTCATCCAATCTGGCGATCTAGGAACCCATCTTGTAGGGCCTACTCCCACGTCTCTGCGGTTCATCACTCCTCGGCTAGGATAGATTTCGCATTTGGCAACTAGGCCCTGTTGCCTCTGGTATGGAATGCTATCTACCTGGCTGGGGGCATATCCGATCATTGCCCCTTGTCTCTGCCTTTCTGCTGGGAGGGGGGCTGAATGTTGTCCCCAGGCTTGCTGCAAAATGAACAGGTGGTCGCCCGCCTGAGAAAGGCGATCGCCTCTTACTGGCCAACAAATGATACTGCGGATCCGCCTGTGGTGTGGGATTCTTTTAAGGCAGTGGCAAATGCATCTCGGCTATTAAGGCTGAAAGAGTGGTGCACAATGCTGAAATTCATAGGTTACAGGAGGCCGAACAGGATTGTGCTAAGAGACATGCCAGCTGTCCCTCTGATGCTTCTTATGTATCTCTGATGGAGGCTAGGCGTCTTCTCTCCCTGCACTTCTCGGATCTAGCTCACACAGAAGTGAGACAGAGGGCGGACTCTATTTTTCGGAGGGTGATAAGAATGGAAAGTTGTTGGCGATATTGGTGGCGGTGGATAATCAGGTAACAAACATCCCGGTTATTAGGGGTAAGGATGGGAACCTAGTTAGTGACCCCCCTCTGAGGTGGTAGCTGTCTTTCAGGATTACTTTACTGACCTCTACCCCCCCTGAGCTGAGTTATAATGCGGATGCATTGGATGCCCTCCCGGGGTTGTCTGATGAAGACCGGATGACCTTGGATGCTAACAAAGAGATAATGGCGGCTATTTTTGCTTTCCCTCCCATAAAGCTCTGGGACCGGATGGTTTCCTGGCGGATTTCTACAAATGTTATGCTGAGGAGAAAGCCCCTAGATTAAACGCCCTTCTGGCTCAATGTTTGGAATTGAATAGACTCCATGGCCCGGATTCACGTATATATATTTATTGCCGGCGTAGCACAACGTAGAGAAGCAAGCATGCCATTCACGAAGAATATGCGCTCCACGTTGTGCCAGGGTAGCGCATAGTTGTCAGCGTAAGCAGACATAAGTCAAAGTAGGTGGAAGTGGGTGCAATATATTTAAATGAAGCTTGACCCCAGGCAAATGATGGCCACAGCTTCAAAAAACTAACTGCGCATGCGTCGTCTCTTGGACGCATCCCAGTGCGCATGCTGACAGTTACGTCGAAATAGCTGGCTAAGATACGTCGAACACTGCCTATGACGTGAACGTAACCTACGCACAGCCCTATTTACATAGTACTACATAAACTGTGTAAGCGACGTAAAATTCGACGGCGTCGTTCCCTGGCCCATACCTTTGCATTACCTGCGCCTGCTATATGAGGGGTAACTTTACGCCGGACAGAAGCCTTACGCAAACCGCGTATATGAAGCGGCCGGGCGCATTTACGTTTGTGAACCGGCGTATCTTACTCATTTGCATATTTAAAATGGAAACGCCGAATGCATCCAGCGCAACTATGAGCCCACGATACGGCGGCGTAGGCAAGTTACGTCGGACGGCTGAAGCCTTGCTTTTCGATGTATCTAGCTTTGTGAATCGGCGCAAAAAAGCGGCGGCGTAAATTTGTTTTTACGACGGTGTATCTTTTGATACGCCGACGTAAATCCGGCCCCCTGCCTCTATGCTGGATGCATACATGGTGCGGTTGCTTAAGGGGGTTGTAAAGGAATTCTTTTTTCATATTAAGCATCCTTTACCTGCAGACATATCTCTTATCACGTCCTCATTGTTCGTTTTTGCTCAGAAGTTGCTCTATTTCTTCTCTGTTCACTTCCTCGTCTGATTTTACTGACCACCATGAAGGGCGGCTTTACTGCGGTGGTCAGTGACGTGCTCGCCCCCCCCTGGGAACTACACCTGTGCGGCAGGACGCTCTTAGAGACTTCAAGGAGGTGTGAATTACTGGGTGTGCCGCAATGCATACTGGGAAACGTAGTTCTTACATGAACCAACGATGCAAATCAGAAAGTGAATGAGAGAACAGAAACTAGAATGCCAGAGGTGATATAGATGAAGGAATTTAATGGGTATTTACTCATTTAACAGAATCATTACACTATTGTGTCTACCTTGCAGACATTAATTTTAGGCTACTTTTTTTTCCTTTACAACTCCTTTAACCAGGTAAGGACCCGCTGGATTGCTCTGCATATAGGCCTATTGCTCTTTTAATTCAATCTTATTTTATTGAGAAAAGAAAAGAACAAGGAACATACAGAAAGATATCGTCTCAGGCATTACATACGGTAGAAGTAATTACATCAACAATAAGCATCATGTTTGACATAATAAAAGCACGTCTAAATTATGGGAGAAAGAAAAAACGGGAATGAGAGCATATACATGTGGATCACCATAGGGTCATATGAAGTAGCAGTCACCATATATATAAAGTAATCATAAATTGTAACTATCACCCTTACACTAGGGAGGGGTTCAGCGTTGCACCGCACGCGGTACATTGTAAGATAGTACATATGGATCTGCAAAAAAAAAAAAAAAATGAAAAAAAAACCTATGGGGTCACAAGACTGATACGTAACCATAAGCTGGTCGAGGCCAAGATACTTTATCTCTAAGGTTCCTGAAGAGAATATGTATATATCAAGAAGAGGATAAGAAGCAGGGGCAGACAAAAAGGGGGGCAGAGAGAGAGGGGACAAGAATCCAGGGACAAGAATCAAGAACAAAAACCAAGAATCCAAGAATCACTCCATCATGGCATCAGGCTTACATCATCCATGCCACGCTCGGCCCAGGAGATAAACTCAGAAGAGTATCGGAACATGGACCATGTAGTCCAGGTGAGAGAAAACTGCTCGCTTCTACCACCCTCCTCAGCCAACAGACGCTCAAGGTCCCTTATGCGGTCCACTTCAACAGCCCAATCCCCAGGGAAGGCATAGTTACTGATCTCCAATGACGGGGGATCACCACTCTGGCGGCCGCCAGGAAGTGTCGTAGTACATCAGTTTTGATGGATTTGAACGTGCCAGGAAGTATAGATAAGAGAGCCACCTCAGGGGAAGGGTGTATAGCAGTCGTCATCAGTTTGCAGTATAGTTTGAAGATCCGCTGCCAGAATCCCTGCACAGGAGGGCATTCCCACCAGATGTGGAGCATGGTTCCCTGGGATGTAAGACACCGCCAACAGGCCTCCGGCACTGCCGGATTGAAATGATGGATAGTTGCAGGGCATCTATACCATCTTGTTAGCAACTTGAACCCCTTCTCTTGGGTCTTAGTGGCCAAAGATAGTTTGTGCGTCAGGGCAAAACACTTCTTCCAATCAGTAAGGGGGATAGAGTGACGTAGGTCCGTCTCCCAGGCTACCGTAAATGGCGGGGGGTCAGGGGAGAAGATGCTGAGCACCAGGGAGTAAAGTTGAGATACCACATGTGTTGGAGGTTCTGCCTGCAGAAAGCAGCGCCTCGAACTCTGTTGGTTCAGCAAGGATGTCTGGAATGAATGGGAAAGTTCGAACGTAAGAAGTAATCTGTTGCCTCAGAAGCCACCGCGTGGGGTGTCGGGGAGTCTGATCGGTCGGGGTATCAGTCCTCAAAGTGGTCTGCTCGAAGGACCTGGGCAAGTCTCCTGTGTTCCTCCTTTCGCCACGGTCCGAATTTCGCTACAGACATGGCCGGAGGAAAGGCCGGGGTCCCGAAGAAGGGAGTCATAGGTCCCATGTGTTTCGACAAGCCCCTCCTAGATCGCAAGCGATCCCAGATCTGGAGTGTTTGAAGGGTAAGGTCGCTGAAATGGCCCGAACCCCCCCGAACCGAGGGTGAGGTCCATGGGAGAGTCAACATGGTTCATGTGGCTTTCCAACTGAACCCAGAGCTTGGTTGGAGAATGGTGGAACCAGTCCAGTATACGAGTGAGCACCGCAGCCTTATGGTACAAGGAGGCGTCTGGGGCTCCAGCTCCCCCCCTAGCTTTTGGAAGAGACAATGTTTCATAGCGTATTCTGGGACGGGTAGCATTCCAAATGAATTTGGAGAACATCTGGCGCAGCTTCTTGAAGTACGAATTAGGTATATGAATAGGAATGGTTTGGAACAAATATAGGAACCTAGGGAGAACATCCATTTTCAGGGCATTCACTCTACCCAGCCATGAGAGCCGTTTGGACGCATAAGTGGTCAAATCTGCCTGGGTCCTAAGAAGCAGGGGGGTAAAGTTCAGAGAGAAGAGTTGGGATGGATCCGTCGGAATTTGAATACCAAGGTACTTGATGGAGGTGGAACCAGTTTTGAAGGGAAAGGTATTCGATAGTCTCCGTAAGTCTGGCTTAGACAAAGATATGTTGAGGATTTCCGATTTAGTGTAGTTTACCTTGAAGTTGCTAACTGCTCCAAACTTCTGAAACTCCTGCATTACTGAGGGTATGGATGTATGTGGGCGTGTCACGAACAGGAGTAGATCGTCTGCAAAAAGGGCGAGTTTAGTATGGGTGGGCCCTATTGTGATGCCCTGGATCGAGGGATTTTTGCGTAGAGCAATGTGCCAGATGTTCCATTGTAAGAACATACAAGAGGGGGGACAGTGGGCATCCCTGGCGAGTCCCGTTAGATATAGAGAAGGTCGGGGATAGCGAGCCATTCAACCTAACCCTAGCAGATGGGGAAGAGTAAAGGGACATTATCCGCGCCATCATATTAGGTTCCAAGCCTATTTGTTGCAGGGATAGCCGGAGAGAACTGCCAGTCTACTCGGTCGAATGCCTTTTCAGCATCGACCGTTAAGAGGCACAGTGGGACACCGCGAGACCGGGCATAATCAGTTAAAATAAGGGTTTTTAGGGTATTGTCCCTAGCTTCGCGGCCACTCACAAAGCCAACCTGATCTAAGTGCACCATCCCTGGCAACAGTGGCTGTAGCCTAAGTGCCAGTATTTTGGCAAAGATTTTCAAGTCGACGCCAATCAAAGAGATTGGCCTATAATTAGCGCAGAGGGTAGGGTCTTTGCCGGCTTTGGAATGAGAGAGATGTGGGCCTCAAGTGTTTGTGGAGGAAACACTGAGCCCCTAGTCAGGGAGTTGAAGACCCTTGTAAGGAAGGGTGCGAGGTGGGCAGAGAAAAAGTTTATAGAACTTGGGAGTAAAGCCATCCGGGCCCGGGCTCTTCCCACTCGGTGTACCTGCTATGGCTTTGGTGACTTCGTCTTCTGTGATAGGGTTTTCCAGCTCAGCTCAGCAATGGCGTCAGCGTTCAATGTAGGAAGTGCAGTATCCGAAATGTAGGATAATTGGTCGTTTTCCCCAGCACTAGGGGAACCTGTCGAGCGAGTCACAGGAATATTATACAGGGATTGATAAAAGTCCCTGAATGCCTCAGCCATCTTGGTCGGTGACGAAGTCAACTCTCCCCGTGCCCCCCGAATGTGGGGCACAAAGGCGGAAGATCCCTTTGGATGTAGGGAGCGAGCCAGCGAACGGCCACACTTATCTTGGAATTGATAGCGGTGAAAAGCGAGCTTAGCCTCATACGTGCGCGCGCGGAGGCCTCATACAGCCCTCTAAGTCGTGACCATGCCCCAGACACATCCGACAGCGTCGACATCGTTGGGGATCATTTGTGTTCAATTTTCTAGGTCTCTAAGTGCTCGAACTGCTGTCTCTATGGCGGCCGAGCGTTCCTTTTTCAGACGCGCACCTATTTGAATAAAGGTTCCGCGTAGTACGACCTTCAGGGCCTCCCATTG
Organism: Rana kukunoris; assembly: GCA_029574335.1. NCBI lineage: Eukaryota > Metazoa > Chordata > Amphibia > Anura > Ranidae > Rana > Rana kukunoris. Next base: position 26,584 of record JAJQKJ010002938.1, on the reverse strand, counting down.
GAAGGGCGCCGCAGTCGTATCCGAGGCGTGGTCAGTTAGAAAGTCAGAGATCGCATCGGAGACCCTCCGCATACACCCCGGATTCGTAAGTATCGAATCATTCAGGCGCCATGTCCATTCCCTAACTGGAGTGGAGGGGATCAAGAACGTCATGTGGATAGGAGAGTGATCAGACCAGACCATCGGGTCTATGCTGCATTCAGGAGACCAATCCAGACAGCTGTGGTCGCTCATCAAGTAGTCTATGCGACTATGAGTGTGATGTACATGAGAGAAGTGGGTATAATCGCGGGATGTGGGGTGTAACACTCTCCAAACGTCTACCAGACGCATATCAAAAAATGCCCGCTTCAGTGCCCTCAGTTTAGGGAATGAGACACCGGACCGTGAGGTGGAGGAATCTAAAAGTGGCTCTAGAGGGGTGTTAAAATCACCCCCCAGGATAAGCTTACCTTCCATGAACCCCGACAGAACCTTCAAGTAGTTCAGCGCGGACGATACTTGATTAACATTGGGAAGATAAACATTAGCTACCGTAAATTTGGTACCCCACAGCAGGAATTTCACGAAAACATACCTTCCATGAGGGTCAGAGAGCTGGTCAAGCACCTCTATGGGAAGCGTCTTATGAAAGGCAACAGACACTCCCTTAGCCTTCTGAGTTGGGTTAGTGCTATGGAACCATCTATTGAAATATCTGTTGGAACAGGTAGGGGTGGAGGAGGAGTGAAAATGTGTCTCCTGGAGAAGAAGCACATTGACTTGGCGTTTGTGCATTTGATAAAGGATTTGACCCCTTTTGGAGGCAACATTGAGGCCATTGACGTTGTAGGAACAGAATTGCAGCTTAGGGTGGGAAACCATTGTGTGGGCCATGATGGAGTGATAAAAAAAAATAAAAAAGGGGGGGGGGAGGGAGGAGAAAGGAAGACAGGAGCGGAGGAATAGGAAACGGGAGAAAGAGAAGGAAAGGAAGACAGTAGGTAGGGAAGAGACACGGAGAAGAGAGGTGAGAGAAAGAATGATCAACGAGAGCACCTTGGAACAGTGGCTCAAAATCAAGGAAACTACCAGTGTCCGAGAGAGCGGAACACCTCGTGAAAAATCACGTGTTAGGCACGGACTGTGCCAATCCTATTTAGGGAGGGAGAACAGGGTTAGAACAGCCGAGTTGTGATTCCGACAACCTAGCAGGCATATAGAACATAAATGCAACACACCCAAATAACCATGACATTTAGTGTACAACTTCCCAGTTACTAAATAGCGTATTGTATAACTAACATCATTGGCATTTTCGGGCATCCCAAACAATGAAAAAGCAAATATAAAGTAACAACAGGGTAGAAACTAGCTGAGGACAGAATAGAGGCACAAATGGCCTCTTGTGGTCCCTCGGGGACTTTGCACAGATATCGGTGCGAAAGCACGTTAGCTGCCCTGATATGGTTCATGAGTCCCAAGTCACCAGAGCATATGAGACCGGTCTGAAGGGGACTCCCGGGAGCCCCTGGACAAGCCGCAGGACTGCGTCCAGGAACCCCCAAGCCAACCCGCAGGCCCACGGCCTCGAGAAGACACAATGACACTAGGGCAGCGGGCCCGTCATATACTAATAGGCAACATGAGCTGTACTGTTCGTCCCACCGGAGCCCCAACTGTACCAGTCGGGGCCGCGGGAAGATCTGCAAGTCAAGTATTACAGTCAAACCATCTATAGCATTCAATGTGGATAATGATCAGTAGGTAATGGGATAGTACCACAGGCACAAAAAGGAAAAAAACAAATAGAACAGAGCAATGGAAACACATTCAAGGCAAACCTGATCGAAGTCCCGGACAGGAGCCGTACCCTCCTAGTGGATAAAAAGTAAAAAAAATAAAAAAATATATAACAGCACATGTCTCTACTAAAAGGGTTCGGATTAGTCCTCAGGCGACGTGGCTCGCCGCTCTCCAGTGCCGGGAGGCGCTGATCTAGGTTGTGGATACCTTCGACGCTGAAGAGGAGGGCCCGGTAGCCGTTGGCGGTCATCTGGAGGGTCCAACCAGTTCGGGACGGTGACAGGGTCCTGGTCCAGGAAGAGGAAGAAGGCAGGAAGTTGGTCTGGATCTGATAGGACAAATTTGTGGTTATCATCCCTGGTCACTTTGATGCTGAAGGGGTGGCCCCAGGTGTATGAAGCACCAACTTGGCGAATCAGTTCCAGCAGTGGGCGGACCACTCGTCGCATGTACAGGGTGTTACGGGAGAGATCCGGATATAGGTGAATGGAGGATCCATGAAAGTCCACCGGGCCCAGGCGCCAGGCCTTACGCATGATCTCCTCTTTCAGGGTATAGTAGTGCACCCGGCAGAGGACATCCCGAGGGCGGTCCCTGCGATCACCCCCCATGCCCCCCACCCTATGCACTCTGTCCAATTCAATAGGGGATGTAACCTCCCTGCCCAGGACCTGATTGAGGATAGCGGTGACAGTGGGTTTGAGATCCGCACCCGAGGTTGCCTCTGGGACACCCTGTAACCGGATGTTGTTCCTGCGGCTCCGATTTTCACCATCTTCAAGTCGGAGCTGGTGTTGTCGTAAGCGGGAAAGGTGGGCTGTAGAAGCGTTTTCAAGCGCCGTTATACGGGTCGAGTGGTCTTCCTGGGTGGTAGCCATTGTAGAGATTGCGACTTCCGAAGAGGAGACCCGTTGTTTAAGGGCGGTCAGTTCAACGTGAAGTGAAGCCTCCAGTTTAGAGGCCCAGGTGTCAAAATCAGTCCGGAAGGCAGAGAGCAGGGCGGTGGTTGTGGAGCCGGGGCACCCTCCGAGGTTGGGGAAGGCATTCCCACTGGGGTAGCGCTTACGGTTGTGGAAGGGGGCAGTGCGGGTCCGGGTAGTGGATCTGAGGGGTCCATCGGAGGAGAGCCGTCCCCGCCGGGTAATAAAGTCACTGCAGTTTGGGGAGGAGGCTTAGTTTTGCCCAGAGTTCGGTTTGCTGAAAGTTTGTCTTTCCCTGTACGTGGATCCTGTGATGGTGTGCGTAGCAGGTACCGTTGGATAGTGCCTTGTTGTAATTCAGTATGGTCGTTAGATGCAGAGCTGGAAGTCGCCATCAGAAGGTCGGGTGTGAGGTAATAGGAACAGCCTGCGGTTGTCAGGAGAGCACAGAGCTCAGCGGTGCATGTCGTCAGCCGGCCATCGTCAGCCACACGCCTCCATAGGTGAAATGGTGATGCACCGTCTAAACACTTTATAGAGAGAGGACTGCTCGTGCATATAGTTTAGGCAGCGGCGTGGTAAACTGGGTAGGACCCGCAGCCGATGAAGGGGCGCGCTGAGGCCAGAGGCAAGCGTCAGTCAAGGTCGGGAGGAGCAAGGTGGCTGCCGGACCTTGCGTTGAAGCCGTGGTGGTCTAAGGGGTAGAGGGTGTCATAATGCTGCGGTCAGGCTGAGCAGCCAGGGGGGCCCCAATGCGTGGTAGGGACAGGCCGCCCCCCCGCAGCACGGGAGCAGCAAAATGGCCGCTGGAGTTATTGACAGTGAGACCCTCTGGGCTGGTACTAGGTCTCCCCACTAGCGGGCGGGGGCTGCCTTCAAGGTGTGGGGCTGGGAAGGAGGGGGGGGAACAGGGCCGCTGAGAGGGCAGAGGGTGTCTAAAGATGGCCGCCGCTCACCTCCGTACAGCAGAGCTCTCCTCTGGGGGTCTGGCTGTGGGGTCTCCTCGACGATTATTCGGTCCAGGGAGGCAGTGATAGGCAAGGTTGGAACGGGGCACTATACCTCCCGCGATCGCGGCACTCCAGCACGGCGATTTCAGAGGCCTTACAGGCCTCAAGATGGCGGCGGATCCTCCGGGAGGGGAGCCAATTCCAGTCCAAATCGCTGGGTGGTTGGCCGATCCGGAGCCTCGATTCCTGGAGAGCAGGTCAGGGAAGGGCAGATGTCCGCGGTCGTCGCAAGTGAGCCCGGTGCGTTCCGAGGCCGTGCAGGCCGCACAGGACTCAAGATGGCGGCGGACTCCCGGGATTGAAGCCCGCTTCGGCCTGTATTGCAATGAGGACGGCCCGTCCAGAGGCACAAAGAGGTGAGCGGTTCCTGCAGGGTAAGTCCAGGGGTTGAGATGGTGGGTATTTCAGGCCAGATGCGCGGTATTGACCCGGGATGGCAGCAGATTATTGTCCGGCTTGACAGAGCTCCTCTGAAGCACGTCTATCCCCGCTCATGTCCAGACACGCCCCACCCCCTCAGCTTTTTTTTTTAGCAAGACAGTGGTCATCTTGGAGGTGTGTTTGGGGTCGCTATCATGTTGGAATACTGCCCTGCGGACCAGTCTCTGAAGAGAGGGGATCGTGCTCTGCTTCAGTATGTCACAGTGCATGTTGGCATTCATGGTTCCCTCAATGAACAGGGGGTGTTTTGGCCAATCACTAATCAGTTTCCAGGTTTTATTGTCAAATTTTAATTGAACAAGCTCAAAGCAGAACTATACTGCATCTGTCAGACAAAAAAACTTACATAGGGCAAAGCTCACTGTAATGTCAGCTGACTTTATGCGGAAGGTGTTTGCCAGGGATCGTGCTGAGCCTACACCACCTCTTAGGGAAGGAGAGGAATGTTGGCACTTCCCATGGTTTGGTGAGATCATGCTGAGCCTACATCACCTCTTAGGGAAGGAGAGAAATGTTGGCACTTCCCATGGTTTGGTGACATGTACCAGTCTCACTAGCTAGATCAGATCAGAGTGGTCTTCGACTCAAGTGCTTGATATGAAGGTGTTCATACACATTTCCTTGCAAATGGCAAACTAACAAACCCACCTTCAAGTGGACAACATATTCTTCTTGAAAGAAAAGAATGCCTACCGCAAGCATTGGCCTAAATGTCTCATTACAAAGGCTGCACCAAGTAATGACGAAAAGGTTAGGAAAGAAGAGGTAGATTTAATTAGGGAAGAATCTGTGCCACTATACTTTAGGCTTATCAACAAACTGGTACTTTTTTTGCCAAAGAAAGAGATTACATCTTATATACCAGTGATTTGATTCAAAGGGTGGTTAAAAGGAATAATTTATTTAGCTGTCTTCCCCTCTGAAGAACTTCAATCAAAGGGAGGTAACAAGGACTGGTGCATGTTGTTGTCTTACCATCTGAAGAACTTCAATCAAAGGGAGGTAACAAGGACTGGTGCATGTTGTTGTCTTACCATCTGAAGAACTTCAATCAAAGGGAGGTAACAAGGACTGGTGCATGTTGCTGCTTTTCCCTCTGGGGGTAAACTCATAAATTGTCTTCTGTCCCATCTTAAAGATGCCAGTAATGACTCTGCAGTATGCTAATGTTGCATTATTTTTTCATGTTCGCCTTCAAATAATTATGTCCCTTTCTCACTCGTTAGCTAGGAAATGCTCTGTATAGCTTGTCCTTGCCTCTTTTCAGTGTGTCTTTAGTTTCTGTTCTGAGAACATGTATTTGCTGGAGCTAGACATACTATGATTGTTTGACCTATCTGATGTTCATCTGTGAAGATCTACACAAGTTGTTGGTAAAAGCTTTCTACCATCTGCAAGATGTCATTTGGATCAAGTCACTGTCTGCCAGCACTGCTGAGTTTGTAAGTTATAGCTATCTAACTACAACTGGATCAGTTATAGAGATCACACTTGAAATGCTTAGATTAGGGATGAAGAACATGCACTGTGGAGTAGAATATTGTTTACACTTTTGTAAATGCCTATCTTCACTAACATTTTCTATGTAAGTGTCAACTCTAAATGAAAATAGCATTTCTATGAAAATGTCAACTCTAATGCCGCGTACACATGATCAGGCTTTTGCTGGCAAATCACACTGGAATTTCATCGGAAAAAAATAGAACATGTTCTATATCTAAACTCCTATGAAATTAATTGAAATTTCCGATGGAAAAACTCTGATTGGTGCTACACACGATCGGAAAATCCGATGGAAAAAGTCCATCAGACTTTTTTCATCTGAAATTCCGATCGTGTGTACAGGGCAAGAAATGTGACTTTGTTTATATGTAGAGTTTATAACAATGTTTCTTTTTATTGTTATCAACATTATCATGATCATAATCATATCTGTATGGAATGTATGTTATTCCAAGAGCATGTTGCTCATTACATTAAAATGTCAAGCTGCTTTTATGCATTTGTAACTATGTTATTGCCACTTCAGTTCAGTTCAGAAGTACTTGCTTGTTTAGCTATAAGTAGATATGGCACCCAAGTAATACATATTGTTACATGCCAGACTGCCAACGGAGCACATGAATCACATTCAGAGGATTTGATTTGAATGGCATATTTTAAGAAGACCACAAAGAATTCCTTTTAGGCACCTAGAATATCAATCTGTAAAAATAACAATGACATTTCTGAACAGAGGCAAAAAAGTACCAGGTCACATCAGGGTCATCTTTTTGCCTTTCTAGCCAAGCCCAAAAATCCCTTCCATTTAGTAGAAAAATCCTTCTTTTGTCCGAATGCTGATCACATCCTGTTTTACCGATTGGTCACACACTGGCTACAGCATGTTTAATATGCAGATGTGCAGTAGACCATCATGAGTATGGTGTCCTCAGCCGAAACAAAGTTTTGTTAAAAATATGTGAGATGATTAATGCCTTCCACAATTATCTCTAATTGAACAGACATGAAAGGGAGTATTTTGTCAGCCTAGATAAGCCTATTGCATGGCCATTATCAAAGCCTTCAGCCCTCGGCTGAATAAAACTATTATTGCTCCTTGTCTGCAGTCAGTGTAATGTGTCACTGCAGGTCTGTGAGAAAGAGAAGGGACTCTCTGAAACATAGCTACAATAATCCCTTAAGTACCAGCATAAGAGAAATAAGGCAGGCTATTTAGGTAATAATTGACTGTGACACAGAGTTTGCATTAGTATTAAGTAATTCTACTTTATTTTCATGTATTTCTATAATAATAATACAGCTAACATGAAGTTCACAGCATGATTCATTGAGCACTAAAACGGAATGGGTGAGGGAAAAATATAGCGCCAACCGAATTAACCAAAGTAATATTGTAGAGAGCTTTAGCAAGTAGCAAAGTTCAGTTGTAACAGAGAAGCAGAAAATGCTATATATTGACACCCTACGTGTCTACATTAACATGAACAGTTAAACAGCAGTGTGAAATTAAGGTTTTTTAATAAATATGTAATAATTCTACAACACGTAGAGATGCCCCTTTTATGATGTTGCTCTTCAAAAATGTCTACTTATGTATGTGCAGAGCTATTAGTAAAACTGCCAACTCGCTGCAGTGGTTTGTTGACATGTTAAAATTTTTACATTATGCAATTAAAATAAGGCAGCAAGCAACTTGTTGAAACACTACAGTAAAACAAACTAGCTTTCAAGAAAATAAAAGCAAGTGTTGTAGCTAGTGCTCGTGCTATAATTTAAAGATCTTAGATAAAGCTTTTTTTTCATTTATTCAGCTAAATAAATATGTTGTCATAGCATTAATGTTTATATGCCCAGCTACATTCATTGGGACAATTCATGTTTCATTGCAATGTATATATGGAAACACTGGGCTAGATTCAGGTACATTGGCGCATATTTTGACCGGAGTAGCGCACCTCCTTTACATTAGACCGGCGCAATCACCGTATCCTCATAGTATTTGCGCAGAAATTTGCGCCGGTGCAACGTAATTCCCGAGGCGTAAGGCGGAGTAATTCAAATTGGGAAGGACGTGGGCGTGTTACATTGAAATGAGCCGTGACCCCATGCAAATGAAGGGCTGGCCGGATCGCGCATGCGCACATGAAGCAGACCATGGTCAGCACCTCTGTGCGCATGCTCACAACTTGGGCACGGCGCAATCAGTGAGATTTGAACTAGGCCCGGGCAACTTAGTGAGCTACGCAGAGACAGAGACAAACGCCCTTCCTTTGCAAAACTACATCCATTTGTATGCCTTCCTATACAGCAAGGTGCTTTTGTTCTGTTGTTTATTAGCGTTTGTTTGTTTGTGACGTGTCTTTGAGATATTTGGTGACTGTTTTGGATAGTGCTGCTTTGCAGAGTGATTTTTGTCTTTTCTGTGTTTTCTTTGTTGTGGTTTTTTTTTTTAATTATATTTTTGCTGGGCATTTTTATTTTTTGCTGGGCATTTTTTTACATTTTTTTTTTTTTTGGTTCTGTTTGTGAATGATTTTGGAATGTGGGGGTGACATTCCTGCCGGAAAAAGGGGTGTCACCCTCATTTGTGGTGGATAAGTGATCCCCAGGACCAGGGAGAAGTGATCCCCAGGTCCGTGTGAATGGTGTATGAATGTACAGTGACATAATTGGAGCCGTGGCGTTGCTGCTCACAAGTCCTGCATGGTGGGCTTGTGCTAATCCAATTTGATGAGGATGTGATGTGTCTGTGCTAGGGACCACAGTGGTGTGCATGCATGCATGCATTCTCATTGTGCCATGATTAATGTGTGTGTTTAAAGTGCAAAGATGCCTAAAGTGAGCTGTCTCCTGGCTGCTCTCTGCTGCTCTTCCCTCAGAAGACGGGGTAGCCTCGGTTAGGGGGGATTGTCTGGTTCGGGGGGGTCAGGTCATCACGTATGTCAATCTCCAGACCCATTCACTGCGAAGTTGTGCAGCATGCAACATGCACCGATAATCTGGCATACAAAGTTTGGGGAATTCAACAGGGTACCATGGGGGTTCCGGATAGGAGTGATGAGATGGGGTCCCAGTGCATATGCAGAGTCACCCTGAAGGGATAAGACAGGAGGATGTTAGTAGTGCATGTGCCCCTTGTGATTTCAGCATCATGGGGGGGACAGTCATGCCTGCCACCCATGTCACTCACCAACCAGCCAGATGTCCCCATACATGTTCTGTTCGAAATCTGTGGGGATGGGGGTAGGATTGTATATGTAGCTGTCATGGGTGTCATGGGTGGTGTCATGTGTTGGGCTGGTGATGTCCTCCTGCAGGGTTGTGGTTAATTCCATGATGGCATGAGGGGTGAATCTGAAGATGCTAGACACCTCAGAATCACTCATGCCAAAGATATCTATGCGTGTGTGATATATCCTCTCCCGTGAAGAGTGAGGGGCTTGTATCAGATTAGATTATTATATCCATCAAGGTTTTAAAGGGCTATTAAAAGATAGTGAGACCGTGTTTGTAATTTGTATGTATGTTATGTATTGATGTATATATGTATGTATATTTTTTTTGTAATGTTTATAAAAGCAAATAAAGTTTTTGGAAAAAAAAAACCTCCTCCATGCCCTCCTCCGTGCCCTTCTCCTTCTTTGCTCATCTAAAGTCAGTAGTATAGCTATGAGCATGGATGCCCCTGGCATGTTGGCATACAGTTTGTTGTCCTGCAAGTGTGACTGCTCAGCTCCTCACTAACAGTGTTGCTTTAGCTGACATGTAGACGGATTGTCTAATTTTATACCACTTTTTATATGGACTAATTTTAGACAGGACGTGCAGCTGTTGCGCACAGCGCGTAGCCTGCACTGCACCAACTTACTTTTGTGGATCCCCGTAACTTCCTCATTTGCATATTTGACTAGCAAATCAATGGTGCGTCTAGCGCAGTTTTGCGTGCACGGATGCGCCGGTCTGTCGAAATTACGCCAGTCGAAAAAAATTAGATTTCATGCGTATATTGTTTTGGGGATGCGGCGCATCGATACGCATGCGCAGATTTAGACTTACGCCGCGCATCTCCTGTAACACCAGCATAATGGCTCTCTGAATCTGGCCCACTGTTTTTTACACTGTGAATTAGGTGCAGGTTGCGCTTAGCCAAAGACTGCATTGTTTAAGCCTTCAGTAAAGTAACGTCTGGCTGTTTAGTGATTAACCACTTGCTTACTGGGCACTTAAACCCCCCTCCTGCCCAGACCAATTCTCAGCTTTCAGAGCTGATGCATTTTGACAGTTGTGCGGTCATACAACACTGTACTCAAATGACATTTTTATAATTTTTTCCCCACAAATAGAGCTTTCTTTTGATGGTATTTGATCACCTCTGCGGTTTTTATTTATTGTTAAAAAATAAATAAAAAGACAGATTAAAAAAATTATATATATATATTTTGTTATAACATTTTGCAAACATGTCATTTTTCTCCTTCATTGATGTACGCTGATGAGGCTGCACTGGTGGGCACTGATGGGCTGCACTGATGGGCTGCACTGGTGGGCACTGATAGGCGGCACTGGTGGGCACTGCTAGGCAGCACTGAGAGGTGGCACTGATGGGTGGCACTGAAGGGCATTGATAATGTGGCACTGGTGGGCACTTAGAAGTGGCACTAATAGGTGGCATTGATAGGTGGCACTGATATCTGGCAGGAAAAAAAGAAGGAGGTCGTGCTACCTCCTTCTTCCTTTTTTTCCTATAATTCTTGGTGTTGTATAACACTTTTGAGACGCAGCTTTAAATCTTTTTTCTATATGGTATGCGCAATTTGTTCCTTTATTATTTACTGATAGCTGACAGTGATGGGCACTGATGGGTGGCAGTGATGGGCACTGATGGGTGGCAGCGATGGGCACTGGTAGGTCACACTGATAGGCAGCATTGCTAGGTGGCACTGATTGGCATCACTGGTGGGCATTGATAGGTGGCACTTGTAGGCATTGATAGGTGGCACTGTGGGCATTGATAGGTGGCACTGTGGGCACTAGCTGGCAGGTAACAATGGCAAGTGGTTTTAATGGGCACTGATAAGGCTGATGTGCCTCCCTCCTCCTTGGGACCTATGTCCCTTGTGCACAAGCCGCTGTCAGTGTGAGGAGAGAAAAACAATTACGACAGCTGATCACGTGGTAAGGGGCTGGAACCGGCAATTGGAGTCCGCGCTGTTGACGTTAGTCGTCTATAGCGCGGATGTGAAGTGGTTAAAGTTATGCCTTGTACACGCGACCGGATTTCTTTTTACCGCCAGAAAATGGATAGCGTGTACAAGGCATTAAAGTGAGAAGTAATTATTAGTATAAAAACAAATAACAGCTGGCCTTAGTTTACTAAAGTAGATTCCCTTCCAACATTAGCATTTGTTTAAGGGATTTCGATCTTCTTCACAGAACTCCACTAAGTACACTTTGCCTTCATACTGTTTGCAGCTTCATTGCCGTTTCAGAAAAATAACCCTACTTGATGTCCTTCTGATGTAACGACATGTTCTTACTAGGAATTGGAGTTATCACTCCAAATCTACAGCAAATGTGGCGTTTCCTATCAATGGGTTGTTCATTTATGTTGCATGTTAACAGTACGGGTGAACAAACTTTGACAGAGCCATCTAGTGTTCTTAGTAATGATAAGCAACGTTTTTAGAGCATGCTGTCTGCTGCATATTATAGCAACATAAGGACAGGCATGAAGTCAAGCATGCTTGAGGTTCTGGCTGGGAACAGCAAATATTTTGAAACACTAGAAATACAAAAAGCTTAATCATATATTATAGAAGCCCTACTTAGAAGATTGTGACCACATGCTTTATTGATGAACTTTTTACACACACAGACCTCTATATTGAAACAGTGTGAATCAAACAATTATAGGATTCCCGTGAAGTGTTCAAAGGGTTAACTGAGACCATATCCTGTTCAGTATTTATTGCAATTTTATTTATAAATATAGTTTGTTTAAGTAATAGTGTACCCTTGTATAAAAAACACTCTTTATGGGTACACTTACCTCTTACCCTTATAGCATGGGTCTTCAAACTACAGCCCTCCTGTTGTTCAGGAACTACAATTCCCATCATGTCTGTGAATGTCAGTGTGTTACAATGCCTCATGGGATATGTAGTTCTACAACAGCTGAAGGGTCGTAAGTTTGAGGATCCCTGCCTTATAGTATGCCCCTTTCTGGTATGCAGCATGGACCTAATCCCCAATGGCTGGCCCTTTACTGTGCACTGTTTACATTTGTTTTGTTGCTGGACACCCATGCTACAGTGCACACGCCTGACTACAGGTTCTTTAAAGATGAATGAAAGCACATGCATCTATCAGAAAAAATGGATATGAATACTGCTTAGCATGACAGGGGGCCAGACAGTGGGGAAGGGAGTCTGAATTGCATCTAAGGTCTGTGTGGGGGCACACTAGATAGAAGGGGGTATGTTCTCTACGCAATGACTAGAATGTAATTATTATTATATGCGTCAATGGAAAAAGAAAAGCGTATATTGTACCAAATATTTTATTATGCCATAATGATCATTTTTGTAACAACAATGAAATACATTTAAATTTAAATTTAATAAAAGCTGGCAAGCATTAGTGCAGTGTTTTGATTAAAAATAAATAAAAAGACAGATTCAAAAATATATATATATATTTTTTTATATTTTGTTATAAAATTTTGCAAACATGTAATTTTTCTCCTTCATTAATGTACGCTGATGAGGCTGCACTGATGGGCACCGATGGGCTGCACTGGTGGGCACTGCTAGGCGGCACTGAGAGGTGGCACTGATGGGTGGCACTGAAGGGCATTGATAATGTGGCACTGGTGGGCACTAAGAAGTGGCACTAATAGGTGGCATTGATAGGTGGCACTGATAGCTGGCAGTGATGGGCACTGATGGGTGGCAGTGATGGGCACTGGTAGGTCACACTGATAGGCAGCATTGCTAGGTGGCAGTGATTGGCATCACTGGTGGGCATTGATAGGTGGCAATTGTAGGCATTGATAGGTGGCAGAGCTTCCCCTCATTTCAGATCTACCCCTCAGATTTACAACGACTGCACTTCCAAGTGCACTTTCAGTGCCATTTTTAAGTGCACTTTGCACTTGTAGTGCAAAGTGGATTTGCCTTTCAAAAAATAACCCCCTCCGTGTTGTCTAATCTTCTGTGCATATGACAGCTAGTTTAATTTTAACCACTATTATAACAAAGTATTGTGGTATCAAAAAACATTGCTTATGATAGGAAGATTAGCTATCACGACCATAAGAACACAGGCACTTCCCATTTGTTTTCCTTATATCATACCTGATTGATATATCCCAATAAAAATGATATTATAATCAGTCCGCAAGAAACCAAATGTGCATTTGTTAGTTTTAATATGATTCTTGTTGGGTAAGTATTTAAAACCCAACAACACATATCTGGCGATTCAGTCCGTTACATTGATTTAATTATTAATAATTATTAAAACGCATTTCCAGACTAGAGAAATCAAACAGTGAATTGTTTATGCTACCCAAGTAAAACTACAACTAAGCAAAATTTAGAAGGTCTGCTTTAGTTTACCTTAGTCTGGACTTATATGTCCAACTGGCAACACACTCTTGGCTTCTTATAAGCCTCGCACACACGATCGGATTTCCAATGGACAAATCCGTCAAATTTTGTGCGAAGGACGTTGGCCATGAACTTGTTCTGCATACAGACGGCAAAACATTTTTGGCCAGCATACATGAAACTACGTGTTTTTTCAGCTCTTGGGTAGCACCACCCTTTGGGCAACTTCTGCTAATGTTGTCTTATTGGTTAGCATTGGTTCGGAGCATGCATGTTTGTACTTTGGATTTTTTCAGATGGACTTGTGTACACACGATTGGATAATCCGACAAGACACACTTGTTGTCGGAAAATTTTAAAGCATGCTATTCCACATTTGTTGGAAAGTCCGACAACAATTGTCCCATGGAGCATACAAACGGTCGGATTATCGACCGACAAAACCCTGCCATCACACATTTGTTGTCGGTAAATCTGATCATGTGTGTAGGGGCCTAAAGTGTTACTAAACTCACAACACTAAAATCAGCCTGTATGTGCAGTAAAGCATGCTTGTTATACTCTTTGTGGAACCTAAGGGGTTTATCCTTTGCATTATGTAAAAAGACTGTTTTGTCCTGTCTTCTCTGATTCTCCCCTTCTTCCACAGTCCCCAATCCATCTCCTGATAGAACAGTCTTGGAGTCATTCTGCAGATGCTTAGTTTGGTGTGTATTGCGAGAGAGGTTTTTTTTTTTTTTTTGGGAGGGTGCATGTGATTAGCAAAGAGCCAATCAGCACTGTCCAGACAATGGTCATGTGTCCTGCAGCCAAAACTCCTGCTACAAGCTTCTTTACCAGGAACTGGTAGAAGTAACACGACTGCTATATACTGCTGACGAGAAAAGGTATTTAGCAGTTTATATTTACTAAAATAATTTCATTTCAATGTCCTGTGTACTGTGGTAGACCAGACATAGTGAGTGTGGGGTCTTGGTTTCATAACACTTTAGGGTGGCCAGAAAATTCCTGACACTCAGAGGGTAGTGTTCCAAGAATAAAGGATTTCAGAAGCAAACTGATCTATTGTAGCATAGTCGTCTATATGCTTTTTGTTTGCACTAACGATCAGTACCTTTTTTACTTGTTGTTTGGTATGTAAACAAGTATGTAGTTGAAAGAAGTACCATATATCTAATCCTAACTCTAAAACAATAAAGCATTAGCAAAGTGTAAAGAAAGCCTTTGCGCTATCAGTGTAACAGTGTAATGAAATCCAAACCCACAGTGAAAATCAAATATATAAAAACAAATAAATATCTTAATAAGATATAATATAAATATATAAATATGTGGAGGGAAGCAGCAAAATCTTAAAGTGTTTACATTACACAAATGACAATAGAAAAGTGTTAAAAGTGATCAGCGCTGCCCTAAAACAAACACTCGGTGATCAAAAACAAATCAATAAATAAATCAATGTAAGCATACATAAATAAATAAATATATATATATATATATGAAAATGAGAGTCCATGAGTGAGCTCACACATGCATCCAGTGAGCTATAGTGCACATCAAAGTAAATCTGTGATTCATCCAGTATCACCATATAAAGTGCAAGTGCCAATCCGTGGAGAGTAGTCTCACAAGCCTCTCACCTCACTGAGAAAGATATTCGCATAATATCAAACTCATAGACATCTCCGGTGTATGATATACTCCTATTCGTCTATTCTCCAGTTCTAATCCCCAGATGAAGGCATTTGCCGTAACGCGTAGGGAATAGCGGACACCGGGAGTGACGTCAGAACTCGGCCCAGCCTTATTTATGCTTTTTGCTGTTTACCTTTTGATTTTATGTAAGGAGATTTGATATTGAATAAATTGTGCGTTGGTTTACCATACTACACCATTGGAGGTCCGTCTCTGAGACTACTCTTGGCACTTGCACTTTATATGGTGATACTGGATGAATCACAGATTTACTTTGATGTGCACTATAGCTCACTGGATGCATGTGTGAGCTCACTCATGGACTCTCATTTTCATATATATTTATTTATTTATGTATGCTTACATTGATTTATTTATTGATTTGTTTATGATCACGGAGTGCTTGTTTTAGGGCAGCGCTGATCACTTTTAACACACTTTTCTAATAAAGCATTAGCATCTATTTCAAATGACATAATGTGGGGGGCATTTTTTGTAACACATACTCACTAAACATAGACAGCATAGAAGCATTCATTTCCACTAAAGGAGGCTTTGAGGCATTTGTGGCCCATAAAAAAGCAGCTCAGACAACCCTCCCGGTACTCTAATTGAGATATACAGAGTGAACTGACTCACAGATCCCACCAAGCCCCGAGATGTTGTGTAAAGGATCCACTACTATGCAAAAAAGAGGAAAGTATTAACCCCCCCCCCCCATTAACCTTTCATGGGGTGCAGGCTCAACTGTTTCTTGTCATCCTTAGATGGACTCTACAGATGAAATGCATGTTATCACCAATGCTAGACAAAATATCACAGCGAGCCCTAGCTCCCCCTTTTTGTTTCTGTTAAAAGACGTCCAAGAACATTCATCTTATGCCTCGTACACATGATCGGTTAAACCGATGAGAGCGGTCTGATGGACCGTTTTCATCGGTCCAAACCGATCGTGTGTGGGCGCCATCAGTTATTTAACCATTGGTTAAAAAAAAGCCAACTTGTTTTAAATTTAACCGATGGATTCCTAACTGATAGAAAAAAAAATGATCTTTAGTAGGCACTACCATCGGTTAAAAATCCACACATGCTCAGAATCAAGTCGACGCATGCTTGGAACCATTGAACTTCATTTTTTTCTGCACATCGTTGTGTTTTACGTCACCGCGTTCTGACACGATCGTTTTTTTTAATGGTGTGTAAGCGCGACGGACGATCAGTCAGCTTCATCGGTTAGCTTCATCGGTTAACCGATGAAAACGGTCCATCAGACCGTTCTCATCGGATGGACGACCACGTGACAAGTGATATAAAGTCCATAAAAAATTGATAAACAAACAAACTTCGATGAGAAAATTCCTTATTCTGTGAACCTTCCACCTCCCCACCGTGCTGTGATAACTCCCCTCTGAAAAACACACTCACCAGACGGATTTGCCTTTCACTCTCGTGTTAGGCTAAATCACTTGTGTATGATCCCACAAATGGATAAACGAATCTCGGATGGACCACCGTGATAATCCCTCAATAATGTACATGAAAACAAAAGAAGTGCTCCAATAGTGTAAAATTGTACCACCAGTTTAATTCAAAATCACAGCAACACTTCATTCATTAAACTCACATGTAAGAAATTAAAAGTCAGCTTCAAACAAATCACAGCAAACATCAGTGTTTAGTTGGCTCTGCAGTGCTAGGTGGTCATGGCAGACCTGAGGTGTGTGCTCAGTTGGTATAGGCTCGCCACACTCCAGATTCCTGGCTCCCAGTAACGGCAAGTTGTCTAAACAGCAACGGTGTCTCTAGTCAGTGAAGCTAGTAAAACTGTAGCCACGTTCCCGACATGTTTCACAGTGAATGCTTAGTCATGGGATTGGCTCCTGAACTCCCACCCACACCTATTCAGGTTAAGTTTTTTTCATTTTAATTATTCATTCACTAAGTAGCAGCTGTAGTTTATTTCACTTTTTTTTTGGCGCAGTGGTAATAGAGGTTACCCAGGGCGTTAGTATCCTATATCAATCATATATTGTAAATTTGTAAGTCTGTTAACTTGCTGCACATTTTCACTGGCAAGTTGTACACTTGCAGAGCACTTGAAATGCAAGTTCTAGTTGACAAAGCAGAGAGTAAAGATACAAAGTGACCCTTGTGGTGGGTCGATTGGCGGCTCTCCCTGTCTGTGCTCATAATCAGCACATTGATTATCAGCACAGCCCCCTCAAATGTAAAAATGACATGCCCAGCAGTGCCCCATATAATAAACTCTGCAAGTGCCAATCCCTGCCCACTACAGTGCCAATCACTGCCCACCACAGTGCCAATCACTGCCCACAACATTGCCAATCCCTGCCCACCACAGTGCCAATAACTACCCAGCAGTAACACCTGTCAGGTGGCAACCTGTCAGTGCCAATCAGTACTGCCTATCAGTGACAATCTGTGCTGCCTGTCAGTGCCCATCACAGCCGCCTGTCAGTGCCCATCAGTGCCTCCTGTCAGTGCCCATCAGTGACTCCTGTCAGTGTCCATCAGTGCCACCTCTCAGTGCCCATCAGTGCTGCCTATCAGTGCCCATCAGTGCTGCATATGAGTGCCGCCTATAGGTGCCCATCAGTGCTGCATATCAGTGTCCATCAATTCTACATATCAGTGCCTCCTCATCAATGCCCATCAGTGCCACTTTATCAGTGCCAACTCATCAGTGACAACTCACCAGTGCCTGTCAGTAAAGGGGAAAACAAAATTTTATAACAGAAACTCAAAAATGTTGGTATTTTTGTTGGTCATTTGTTTAGCAAAAATAAAAACTGCAGAGATGATCAAATACCCCCAAAAGAAATCTCCATTTGTGGGAAGAAAATTAAAAAAAAATTGTTTGGGTACAGTGTTGGATGACCCCGCAATTGTCATTCAAAGTGCGACAGCGCTGAAAGCTGAAAATTGTCCTGGGCAGGAAGGGGCGTAACTGCCTGGTATTGAAGTGGTTAATGATTCATGCATTAGGCCATGCGCCTTTCTTTTTCTTTATATATAGCATTTAAGACTTCCTCTAGTTGGCCTAGGCAGCGGGGTATGCATGATCACTTCACACTTAGGCCGCGTACACACGAGGGGATATGTCCGCTGAAAACGGTCCGATGGACCGTTTCAGCAGACATCTCCGCTCGTGTGTATGGGCTAGCGGACAGATTTGTCCACCCGACAGATTTCAAAGCAAGCTTTGAAATCTATCCGGTGGAATCTGTCCGCATGTCTGCTGATTAGTACACTTACAGCAGACATTTGTCCGCGCAGCGCCCGCCCGCCCGACCGCTGATTAGTACACTTACCGCAGACATGTCGTCCCGCACCGCCGCCGCGCCGCGCCGAATGTATTCGGCGCATGCGCGGAAGTGTTTTACTTCCTGGTGCGGTGACGTAGCGGCGTCAACGCCACCGCCGCGTAACCGCCACGTCACCGCGCCGTCCGGCGGCGGGGAATTTGATCCGATGGTGTGTACACGCCATCGGATCAAACTCCCGATCGGACATATCCGATGGAAATGGTCCGCGGACCGTTTTCATCGGATAAGTCCGATGGTGTGTACGAGGCCTTAGGCCACGTACACACGATCAGATTTGTCCGCTGAAAACGGTCCGATGGACCGTTTCAGCAGACAAATCCGATCGTGTGTACGTGCTAGCGGACAGGTTTGTCCATCGGACAAATTTCAAAGCATGCTTTGAAATTTGTCCGCTACAAACCTGTCCGTCGGATATGTCCGCTGGTTAGTACGGCAAACCAGCGGACATATCTTCCCGCACATGCGTCGTATCCTGTGAATGGATCCGACGCATGCGCGCGGAAGTGTTTACTTTCTAGTGCGGTGACGTAGCGGTGACGTGGCGGCGTCAACGTCACCGCCGCGTCACCACGCTGTCTGCCGGCGGGGATTTTGATCCGATGGTGTGTACACGCCATCGGACCGAAATCCGATGAGACATGTCCGCTCTAAACTGTCCGTCGGACAAGTTTGAGCGGACATATCTCATCGTGTGTACGAGGCCTTACACCATCAAGAAATACTACCACTCTACTAAGGCCCTCTGCACTAGCGCAGGAGAATATATTTTCTGTCTATACATACACAGATCCCAGAAGACTGCAGGATCAATCGCAAAGTGCAGTGTGACGTACGTATGGGCAGTAGGTAACCAGCTGTGAAGCTGAAAGGCTTCACTGGTAGTTTCCCTTAAATTAGTTGCCCCCGACACTTGTACCCAAATCTGGCCGCTCAGGTGCCGACATCACTGGATCCCTGGGCCAGTAGGTGTCCGTATATTAAAAGTATTTTTTAGCTGCTTACTTTTAATTGTTTTACCCATTCCTAAGCAGTGTCCAAAGGACATGCAGTAGTGGAGCAAATATATTTTTCTTCGCAGCAGAAATTTTTTGGATTTTGTACTACTGCTTGTTTACATGCTTGCAATGGACATTGATCACCCAGATGGGATTTTTTTTCCTCAACAAAAATGGAGACACTCTTCAAATTTTAGACTGTCATAGTGAAGGATCAGTAATGTACAACCAATGTGTAGCAAGTATGAAGCAGAACACACAATGAAAACACATAACTGCCCTACTGTACATACAGTATATAAATTATACATTTATATATAGAAACAAATTAAAGCAAAAAGGTAACGATATCAAAGGCCAAGAAATGCAAGTACAAAGAAATACATGCATATGAACATGTAACTGTGTTGTCATTGAATAAGCGATTTACAATTCCTGTTCTTTTTAAAGATTACACACACAAAAAAACACCATAAATAGTAAACCATGTTCTGGTCAGTTGAAAATTTTGACTTATGAATTAAGTACCCATCATCAACAAGCTCAGGTCCACAAAACAGGTGCTTATAATAATAGTGAGGTCATGTTCATATTCTTCAGATAGGGTCTGACACCATAGACTCTCTAGATAGAGGGGACTGATTTCTTCAATATTTTCCACACTGTTTGGGACATAATCCAACCTTGTAAGTTATCCTGTAAAGGGGTAGTAATTTATTACCACTCGCTTCCAATTGTTAATATTTAAGATCTCTGTGCTCATCCAATGGTTTTCCCTGCATAAAGAAGTAATAATTACAAGAACACTTTTTTTGGTGACACTTGCATCAGTTTTGACAAAAAAAACAAAAAAAACAGAAGACACCATGTTACATTCACAAATGTACGTTTTGAGAGACACTTTTAGTAGTCTGCCACCTAATATTTTAACAGACAAGGGTATATTGTTTACCCATTTTAAATAATCAAGCAGGAGTGAGGTAAGCTCTATGTAGATAACATATCACAATTGAATGAGTTTATCCCTTACAGAAATAAGTGTGGCAAAGTAACAGTTGGAGCATTCATCCCAGTTCTGCTCATTTATGTTAGGACTATCTACTGTATATTCTATCTATCTACTGTCCTGTTGTTGGGAGAGGTGGTTTGGGTTGACTGTGGATAATCTACGGACATTGTTTATAGCTTTGTAAAGCATTGCTAAGATGCAGATATGAGTAGAAATATGAAGTGAGTTTCTTTTTTTTTTTTAAGTGAGTTTCACATAAGTAAACCACTACTGTCCCTGTAGGTGTGACCAAACTGTTCTGTTGTGGACTAAGAGACATGTTAAAGCGGATCTCCACCCTAAAGTGAAGTTCCGCTGATCGGAACCCTCCCCCCTCCGATGTCACATTTGACACCTTTCAGGGGATAGGGGGGTGCAGATACCTGTTTAAAGACAGGTATTTGCACCCACTTCCGGCCCGCAGTCTCGGGCAAAAGACAGGCTTTTCCCGTTGTGTGCTGGAAACTCTCGGCTCCCAGCACACAGTGGGAGCCAATCGGCGGGCACAGCGCGACTCGCGCATGCGCCGTAGGGAACTGGGCAGTGAAGCTGGAGCGCTTCACTTCCTGGTTCCCTCACCGTGGATGGAGGGGTGGAGCAGCAGAGAGACAAGCAAACGCTCGTCCTCTGCTGCGGACGCCGCTGGACTCCAGGACAGGTAAGTGTCCTAATGTTAAAAGTCAGCAGCTGCAGTATTTGTAGCTGCTGGCTTTTAATATTTTTTTGGGGTTTTTTTTTTTCATCCGCTTTAATATCTGTGCCTGGCCACTCTGAGAGACTGAAAGTAGCAATGTTGATACAGAAAATCTGGGAAGTTTAGGGTGCCAATTTGCCAAAGGACATAGAGGATGAAAATGTTTATTTATTTAACTGCTTCTCACCCAATCTATTGCAAAATGAAAGCTGAGCGTAAGCTCTCTCACCCCACAAACCTTGCTCCGGCACGATATGTCACCCACTGTGTCCTGCCAGTACCATTGTGTACTATTGTGTTGATCTCTGTGATTAGTCACAGTGATCACATAGTACAGACAGGGTCAATCACAGCTAATCACAATAGTAAACACTGAATACATTGATTTATTTCAGAAAAATGGTTGCTTATAACAGTGATAACAATCAATATGTGTACAAAACAAATATATATATTTTTAAATATTATATAAATTAAAAAAATATATATATATTTTTTTTTTTACATACTGTGACAAGTTAGTGTCCGTAGTCCCGTAGTCACCACCACACCAGTTATATAATTATGCTAAACTGCACTGGTGACAGTGTGTAAAAAAATAATTTTCCAAAAAATTGTGACAAAAAATTACAAATAAATACCTTTCACTGTCTACTTTCCAAAAAGTTTTTTTTAAGGGGGTATTTGTTCTGTCTTGGCATTTTCGGGCCTCAATAAATGAAATAGGCCATAAGTATGGCATCTGGATTGATACATTTTAAGATATGTATACGATAGTCTGTAGAAAATAACTTTTCTACAGACTAAATAATATACACTTATTTGGGTTATTTTCACTAAAAATATAGTAATATATGTTATGGCCTAACTATATAAAGAAAAATAATTGTTTTGCAAAATTTTATAACAGAAATTTAAGAAAACATGTTTTTTTTTTCTTCCAGAATTTAAAAAACCCCAGTGGTGATTAAATGCTACCGAAAGAAAGCACTATTTGTTTTTAAAAATTATAAAAATGTAATTTGGGCAGTGCTTTAAATGGGGCGGAACGCGGCGGAACTCAGTACTGCCACTTCCAAAAATGGCCCTGGAGAGTACCAGCACCTCTCCGTGCGCCCAGTACGTGGGTTTCCCGTACCGGAACGCAGCCCCAGGCGGCACTTTCAGGGGAGTGGCAGCCCGTGGCTCTTTTGTAGCTTTGCCGCGGCTCACGGATAAAAATAATAAAAAGGGAGCGCCCGCGCTGTGATACATGTCCCGCCCTCCTCCTCCTAGCTCGTGTGATAGAGCCAGTGTGCTGTCTGTCACACAAGCTGGTCTAGAGGAGGAGGGCGGGACATGTATCAGCGCGCCAGAACTGTTCACCGTGAGACTTGAGAGAGGAAGATCCTGCCTTCAGAACTGTGAGTACACGTGTGAGGGGGAGGAGAGGGAAGACACTCTCATGTGAAGAGGGCTGCTGATGGGGACACACTCTGATGTAAGGAGGTGCTGATGGGGGACACTCTGATGTAAGGAGGTGCTGATGGGGGACACTCTGATGTAAGGAGGTGCTGATGGGGGACACTCTGATGTAAGGAGGTGCTGATGGGGACACACTCTGATGTAAGGACTCGGTGCTGATGGGGACACACTCTGATGTAAGGAGGTGCTGATGGGGACACACTCTGATGTAAGGAGGTGCTGATGGGGACACACTCTGATGTAAGGAGGTGCTGATGGGGACACACTCTGATGTAAGGAGGTGCTGATGGGGGACACTCTGATGTAAGGAGGTGCTGATGGGGGACACTCTGATGTAAGGAGGTGCTGATGGGGACACACTCTGATGTAAGGAAGTGCTGATGGGGGACACTCTGATGTAAGGAGGTGCTGATGGGGGACACTCTGATGTAAGGAGGTGCTGATGGGGGACACTCTGATGTAAGGAGGTGCTGATGGGGGACACTCTGATGTAAGGAGGTGCTGATGGGGACACTCTGATGTAAGGAGGTGCTGATGGGGGACACTCTGATGTAAGGAGGTGCTGATGGGGGACACTCTGATGAAGGAGGTGGTGCTGATGGGAACACTCTGATGTAAGGAGGTGCTGATGGGGACACTGATGTAAGGAGGTGCTGATGGGGACACACTCTGATGTAAGGAGGTGCTGATGGGGGACACTCTGATGTAAGGAGGTGCTGATGGGGGACACTCTGATGTAAGGAGGTGCTGATGGGGGACACTCTGATGTAAGGAGGTGCTGATGGGGGACACTCTGATGTAAGGAGGTGCTGATGGAGACACACTCTGATGTAAGGAGGTGCTGATGGGGGACCCTTTTGCACATTTTATTTATGTTCAGTAGCTCTTTCTACAGTAGCTCTTTTTCAGGGTACTTTCTAAGGGTATTTTCATGTTCAGTATTGGGGGGGGGGGCACCGGCGCCTAATAGAGTACCGGCACCTCTTTTGGCCCACTTAAAGCACTGAATTTGGGTACAGTGTGGCATGACTGCGAAATTGTCATTCAAAGTGCAACAGTGCTGAAAATTAGCCTGGACAGGAAAGGAGTGAAAATGCCCTGTAGTGAAGTGGTTAAAAATACATTTAGAAATGTAGATAGCGGAGTTATAAAAATAGATAAGAAATTAGGAAGAAATACAATTTTAAATAAATGCATTCTTTCTAACAAAGTAAGAAGGAGACCAGACCAAAAGGACACATGAAGTTTAAATGTTGTTTTAGGGAGGGTTATTATTTATTTATTTTAAATTATTTTCAAAGGAATAGCTGAATTTCCACTCCCAAATATCAAAATTTGTCAGGGAGTGCCAAAGGACAACTTTAAGGCCGCGTACACACGATCGATCAAAACCGATGAAAACAATCTGAAGGACCGTTTCATCGGTCTAAACCGATCGTGTGTGGGCCCCATCGGTCAGTTATCCTTCGGTCAAAAAAAAGAGAGCTTGCTTTAAAATTTGACCGATGGACGCCTGACCGATGGGTCAAAACCGATCGTTAGTATGCAAAAGCATCGGTTAAAAGGCCGCGCATGCTCAGAATCAAGTCGACGCATGCTTGGAAGCATTGAACTTTTTTCAGCACGTTGTTGTGTTAAAACACGTAAACGTCACCGCGTTCTAACAAGATCGTTTTTTAACCGATGGTGTGTAGGCACATCAGACCATCAGTCAGCTTCATCGGCTAACCGATGAACTGATCGTGTGTACACGGCCTTACTCAGACTTCAGTTCAGAATCAGTTACCCAATGTTCACACATATGCGTCCCCCACTCCTGAATTATACCAGGCTGAATGCCCTCTCTCTCTGCCCCCCCATCCCAAAGCACCTTGTCCCCATTTGGATGGGACAAGGGCCTCTTCCTGACAACCCTGGGTGGTGATTGTGGGGGTCTGCGTGCAGGGGGCTAGTTGGAATCTGGATCCTGAATGAATGAGTATGGGTACAATGTAACCCTAATTATTCACCAAAAAAAAAAGAAGTGCAGTGTTAAAAAACACAAGAGACTATTTTTGACAAGCCCTATATTAAAAATTGTGTCTTCCTCCTCTTGTGTTTCTTCTCCCTCCAGTATTTCTTCTCCCTATTTTCTCTCTGGTGGTTTCTTCTCTCTCAACTGTCTTCTCCCTATGCTGTCTTCTCGTTCCTGTGTTTCTTCCCCCTCTTCTCTCTCCCATGGTTTCTTCTCCCTGCACTGGTTTATTCTACCTCGTAGCTCTCTGGTGATGTATTCTTCGCCTGCCCTCGATCTCGTCCCTTGTGTCGTCACGTGACAGCAGTGGCGACAAACAAAAAAAACATCACTGGAGAGCTAAGAGGGAGAAGAAACCAGCCAAGGAAGAAGAAATCACCGGAAGGAGAAGACAGAGGAGGGAGAAGATAGCAGAGGGAGAAGAAACCACTGGAGGGAAAAGACCGGAGGAAGAAAAAAAAACACTGGAGAAAGGAGATGAAAAAGAAACACTGGAGGGAGAAGCACCCCAGAGCATCCCCCCCATGTTGAGGGCATGCATGCAATTCTTTTTTCTTACATTCAGCTATCAGCGGAGCTGGTTGATGGCTGTTTTGCTATCAGTGTTGAGAAGACCTAGATGCTTGCTGAAAGCCTCTTTACACTGACTTGAACCTGCTGGGTGACCTTGTCTGTTTTGGGACTTTGCAATATTGAATATGTTGTCGCTGGAAAGCTAAACATTATTTTAAAAGACTGTGCTGTACTGACAAGAATAGTTCCATGTGTTGTTTGAGCTGTCCATGAAGAAAAAGTCTGTCATTGTGAGGAGTGACCCACGGAAGGTAGTACAGCGGACCCTGCAAAAATGACGGCCACAGATAACATTGAAGCTTATTTTGTGATGTTTGAGCAGATTGCAACAAGGGAAGGACTGCCGGAGAAAGACTAGGTGGATGTGCTGGCTCTTTTCCTGAATGGAGATCCCCAACAAGCATACTGTGACTTGGCCCCAGATTTAGCATGGGACTGTAAACTGCTAAAGGTGGAAATACTAGAGAGGCTGGGAGTGACTGTGGCTTTGAGGGCGAGCGAAGTTCATGGCTTGAGCTGCACAGAAAGCTTATGTAAGTACCCTCCTGCAACCAGAGAGCTTGGCCATACCTAGCAGGTGAATTCCAGTGCCAAGATGACACCTGTGGAATGCATGGTGTCTAATTGGGTGCATGACACTTCCACCAGGAGCACCTATCAGTATCAAACCCTCCTGAGAGTTGGAGTGGGAAGGGAACCCTGTGAGGTTCGCTGTTGGTCCTGCCACCAACTGGGTCATATGTTGACCCAGTGTCCTAAGCAGGAGGAGCCAATAGAATGTGACATGGCTCGACACAGCTCTATGTATGCTTTTGCCGTTGGTCCTATAAACAATCTAAGTCCACTTGAGTGTGTGGTGCAGGTTAATAGACAAGGGTTTGTACCACTTCGTGACTCGGGGAGTGAGGTTACCTGCTCCGATCTGACAAGTTGCAGGAAAAGCTGATACCTGGCAAAAAGATTGCAGTGGTCTCTGTACATGGGGTTGTCAAATACTATCCAATGGCCCGTGTAACCCTGCCCCGGAAGATTTTCCCGCTTAATGATTAGGCCCCCTTACTGACCAGGCATCGCTTTAACAGACAATAGAGTTTTTTTTTGGTTATTTGATCATTTTATTTTTTACACCATAAAAAAAAAATAGACCAACAATTTTGAAAAAAAGTCTTCATTAGTTTAGGCCAATATGTATTCTTCTACATATTTTTGGTAAAAAATCACAATACGCATATATTAATTGGTTTGTGCAAAAGTTAAAGGGCCAGATTCAGGTAGATGGGCGAATCTTTAAGTTGGAGTAACGTTTCTCATTTACGTTACTCCGCCGAAACTTTAGGAGCAAGTACTGTTATTCACACACAGCACTTGCTCCTAAAGTTGCGGGCGGCGTAGCGAAAATGAGCCGGCGGGAATTCAATATTGGGCAGGTAGGGGAGTGTATTAATATAAATAGGCGCGATCCCGCGGCGAACGTACTGCCTGACC
>JAJQKJ010002635.1:0-42886 GCA_029574335.1 Rana kukunoris | reverse complement strand
ATATGGTGACATATAGTACAGTAAAACCTTGGTTTGAGAGCGTTTTGCAAGACAAGCAAAATGTTTTAAAAAAAACTTTGCCTTGATATACAAGCAATGTCTTGATATAAGTGTGAGTAGTGTGATGTCACAATGGAGTATAAAAGAGGAGAGGAGCCTCTAAGGCCGCGTACACACGATCGGTTCAAACCGATGAGAATGGACTGAAGTCCAGTTTCATTGGTCCAAACCGTGTGTACGGCCCATCGGTCTGCCGTCCTTTGTTCCAAGGTTTTAAAACTTGCTTTAAAATCAAACTGATGGACGCCTGACCATCGGTCCAAACCGATGGTTAGTATGCACGCAAAAGCATCAGTTTTAAAAACCCGCGCATGCTCAGAATCAAGTCAACGCATGCTTGGAAGCATTGAACTTTGTTTTTTCAGCACATCATTGTGTTTTATGTCACCGCGTTCTGACACGATCGGTTTTTGAACTGATGGTGTGTACGCACATCAGACCATCAGGCCACTTCAGAGCGGTAAACCGATGAAAACGGTCCCTGGGACCATTCTCATCGGATGGACCGATCGTGTGTATGCGGCCTTAGTGTAGCAATATGGTTACATTTAATGAAGGTACAACATATAGCAACTTATTGCTACACTTAGAGGTGCCTCTCTTCTTCTTTATACTCTGTAATAAAAATGCTTTGAGATATACAAGTGCTTTGGATTACAAGCATGTTTCTGGAATGAATTCTGCTCTCAAACCAAGGTTTTACTGTATTTAGAAATCCCTCGGGCTGTTTACTGTTGAATTATAAAAGCAGCAGTGTTCTGTCAGATTGGCAAACTTGTGAGATCAGGTTGGCCGCTGCTTTTAAAATTCAAATCTAAGCAGTCCGTTTTTTTTTTTAAATACTCTATTTCACCTTATAAACTTTGTTCACTGTTTTAAAAAAAAAAAACAGTCAAATGCAAAACTCCGGTGGGTGTAACAAGATGTCTGCTTACCCCCTTCTCGGTGTATTGTTACAGTGGGGAACTGCTGGGTGTAGCAAGATGACGGCGACGGAACGTCACTTTCAATACCAATTCTGATGGGTCGCCTAATCTGACGGAACATGGCAGTGACAGGTACCTCATGGGGTCTTATCTACTTGTTCGGTGTTCTGACCCCTCTCCTCCTGTCTGATGTTTTTGCTTGAGTTGCACTTATGTTCTAGTACTTTCCCAAGACGTGTGCCTTTTTTTTATAGCAATTTCTACATTTTATTGGCATTTGTGTTGATGAGTCGAGTTTGCTAGCAGTCTAGTTGGGCTCGGCATTGGTCAGCAGGGTTGGTTTGCCTTTGCCAAAGTCTGACTCCAGCATCCTAATCCGGCGTAATTATATTATAGAGCTGAGAATGTAATCTGTACTGTGATGCTGTTTATCTGTGATCAGGTCTGCTGCAGTCTAGAACTTCCTGTTTTTACTCTGACAATCTGTACTGTTTGTGTGTGTCATTTCATTATATTTATGAGTGTGCATTTCCACCCTCTTTATTTTGCAAGAAAAAAACAAGCGATCTCTTCTTGGCATCAGCAGCTCTTCTTCTTTTTCTTTCTTCTTCTACTTACTTCTTTCTTCTTCCTTCTTCTTCTTCCTTATTCCTCCTTCTTCTTTCTTCTTCTTTCTTTCTTCTTTCCTTCTTCTTTCTTTTTCTTCTTTCTTCCTTCTTTTTTTCTTCTTTCTTCTTTGTCTTCTTCTTTTTCGTCTTTCTTTCCTTTCCTTTCCTTTCTTTCCTTTCCTTTCCTTTCCTTCCTTCCTTTCTTCTTTCTTCTTCTCGGAACCTTACTTAAAGCTGACTCCAGTCTTCTCTTCAGTCTTGCACATTTGTACAGGCTCCTCTTCAGATTTTACTGCACAATGTTTTTCACAGTGTCAGTAGAAGCTGCAACAAGTCAGATTCCACCTCCTTTCCTGGCTGGAGGATATCCGGCATTGTCTAACCCAGGATTAGGCAAGGCAACTTGGGCGCTCCAGCTGCTGTGTAAAATTCCATTAGGCATTGCAGGTCTCTGACAGCCCTTACAGGCATGACTCACCGAAGCATGATGGGATTTTTCACCACAACTGGACTGCCAAGTTTGCCTACCCCTGATCTAACCCTTTCCTCCACCTGACTGTCCCTGGTCCTTACACTTATTGGAGTTGAAGCTGTAAAAAAAAAGAAAATGTGATATATTACAGCTTACTAATTATTAGATGTGGTGGCTGTATTAGGCCCCTTTCACATGGGCGGACTCTATTTCCGCGTTTTCATCCATCCGTTTACGGATGAAAAAGTGACATACATTGATCCCTGATGATCATTCTGCTGACACCTGACCTCATCCGGGTCAGCAATCCTCTGATTCTGTAGGCGGATGAAAACCCTGTTATCTGCCGGCTCAGTGGGGATCAACGGAGCGATTCCACCCTGTAGGCTCAAACTTGTGTTGTATACACACGGTCACACAAATCATGTCGGAAATTACGACCGTCAAGAACGTGGTGACGTACAAGACGTACGACGAGCCGAGATCAATGAAGTTCAATAGGCAGTTCGGCTCTTCTGCTTGATTTTGAGCATGCATGTTTTTTTTTTGTGCGTCAGAATTGCGTACAGAAGAGCGGATTTTCCGATGGGAACTTTTTCCGTCAGAAAAAAAGAGATCCAGCACTCAATCTTTTGTTGCCGGAAATTCCGACAGCAAAATGTCCGATGGGGCATACACACGATTGGAATTTACGACCAAAAACTCACATTGCACTTTTCTTGTGAGAATTTCCAATCGTGTGCACGCGGCATTAGTCAAAGATTAGATTAACATACAGATGGACCAAATATTACCGTTCAGTGATTTTAGAACTTGTCATAGGCCATTGTAGCATTGAAGGTGAAGTGTTCCTTTAAAAGGGAACTCTTACAGACTTTTAGCAGAGCAATAAGCAAACATAACTGTGCAGAAATTCCATTCACATCAATGTTCTTTGCTGCATTTTTTAGATTTTTACTGCCCGATTTGGGTAAACTTGACATCTAATGTTCCATGTTGTTTACAGGGATCATGTGATTCTTTCCCGTTCAGCGAGCTCTGAACATCCAGAACAAACAACGGTTACTTTATGGTTCTGTGAAATTGATTGGACCGTGCAGCCCATAAATATGTTCATATAGATTCAGAAATATTCAGAGCTTGTTTCCTTGTGCCTACGAAACACTCACATCCTTTGTGTAGAGAGTGATGGTCACGGGTCTGTGGTCACAACACGTGGTGGCTATCCAGTCAATGGCCAGTTCTAGTCCAAGGACAAGTAAACACAAACTATCAGTGCCATTCACAAATATTTGATTGGAAAGTCCCCATTTGACATGGATTCCGATATGTGTGAGGGCCTTTAGTCTAAGGCACATGCACTGTATTGCCAAAAGTATTTACACGCACATGAACTTTAATGGCATCCCAGTCTTAGTTCGTAGGGTTCAATGTTGAGTTGGTCCACCCTTCAGGAGTTCTTCCTCGCATCTCTCTCTCTCCTACCTTTGCCCCAGCTTTAGTATCTCCCGGTGTAGGCTGCTCAGCCCCTGTCTTCAAAACTGGGTGTGAGGACCACATAAGGGCCTGTTGGGCCAGATTCAGCCCACGGGCCTTGTGTTTGGCATACACTATATTGCCAAAATTATTGGGACGCCTGCCTTTACATGAACTTTAATGGTATCCCAGTCTTATTCCGTAGGGTTCAATATTGAGTTGGCTCACCCTTTGCAGCTATAACAGCTTCAACTCTTCTGGGAAGGCTGTCTACAAGGTTTAGGAGTGTGTCTATAGGAATGTTTGACCATTCTTCCAGAAGCGCATTTGTGAGGTCAGGCACTAATACTGGATGAGAAGGCCTGGCTCGTAGTCTCCACTCTAATGCCGCGTACACACGATCATTTTTTGTGATGAAAAAAAAACAATGTTTTCTGTGAAGTAAAAAACGACGTTTTTGAAACGTCACTTTTCAAAGACGATGTTGCCTACACACCATAGTTTTTTCACAAAAAGCGAGGTTACGTTCACCACTCTTTTCCATTGAAGCTCGCTTCATAACTAGCTTCTGGGCATGCGCGGGTTGAAAAACGTCGTTTTAAACGACGTTTTTGCTACACATGATGACTTTTTGTGAAACAAAAAACGACGTTTTGAAAAACGACACAAAAAATTCAAGCATGTTGGAATTTTTTTTGGGTCGTTTTTTTGAAGACAAAAAACGACGTTTTGCCCACACACGATCAATTTAAATGACGTTTTAAAAAACGTTGATTTTTTTCATCGCAAAAAACGACCGTGTGTACACGGCATTATTCATCTCAAAGGTGTTCTATCGGATTGAGGTCAGGACTCTGTGCGGGGCCAGTCAAGTTCCTCCACCCCAATCTCGCTCATCTATGTCTATGTCTTTTATGCACTGGTAAGCAGTCATGTTGGAACAGAAAACGGCCATCCCCAAACTGTTCCCACAAAGTTGGGAGCTTGAAATTGTCCAAAATGTCTTTGTATGCAGACACCTTAAGAGTTCTTGGAAGAAAAATAGGGAGAACACCACTCTCCCATAAGGTGATGGGACTTTAATGGATATGTCATGGTCACTGAGGTAAGCACATACACAGTAGATAATGATAAAATATAAATGTATTCAAAAATATACTACAGCATAAAATTTGACGGTAACATTACGCCATTGGAACATTGACCAATAGTCATTAACTGCTTTTTCTGGGCAGTTCTACATCTAAATTATCACTCAAATTACAAAGACATCACAAATGTAACATTAGTGTCATTAACAATTCATTTATTTAATAAAGTTCATCATATGTATGCAGTGTAATACCATTGATATAAGTACTCACCAAATTATATGGTATTAATTATATGCAGCCTTAAGAGTTCTCTTTACTGGAACTAAGGGGCCAAGCCCAACCCCATATCCTAATTCCTCCTCCACCAAATGATTTGGAGGGGTGGCCCAATACTTTTGGCAAAAAAAGTGTGGATGAGCGAGTTTGGGCTGGAGGAACTTGACTGGCCTGCAACCCGATAGAACAAAAGCGGAGACTGTGAGCCAGGCTTTCTTATATAACATCAGTGCCTGATCTCACAAATGCTCTTCTGGAAGAATGGTCAAACACTCCCATAGACACACTCCTAAACCTTGTGGACGGCCTTCCCAGAAGAGTTGAAGCTCTAGAGACTAAGACTGGGATGCCATTAAAGTTCATTTGCGTTAAAGCAGGTGTCCCAATACTTTTGGCAATATATAGTGTATGCCAAACACAAGGCCCTCGCACCCAGTTTTGAAGCCAGAGGCTGAGCTGCCCACACATGAATGTACCAGATCTGGGCCAGGTAGGAAAGAGGTGCAAAAAGTACTCGATGCACCCCTGAACCCTGCACTTTGCATGTAGCCCACACGCTCTACATAAAGCACCTCTAAATTCTACACTTTGTACGTAGCGCACCGCAGATACAACCGACCCTTTGAGGGCAGCCATACTGCTGATGCAGGCCGCAGTGAAATTGGGTTTGACACCTCTGGTCTAAGGTATTGATTACCATGGAGCAGCTAAAATTTGTGAATACAATTATCCCTTTGTTAGATTTTATATTGCAATGGGCGTTAAAGCTGCACTCCAGCAGGGGGGGGGGGGTGGATATTGGCTATATCTTTACCTGCTCCTTAGCAACCTATACATTTTTTTTAAACTATATAGGACCCACTTATTCTTTTTTGCTAAGACACTCTCAGCCATTACTACTCATCTCCACCATCACAGGTGTGAGCTCTGTCTCTGATTTAAACCCCTTACATGCTCTCTGTTGCCCCCATTGCAATAGCTCTGAGCTCATCCTTCCTGTGATGGGAGGAGGAGATATATCTGTCTGGTGTCACTTTGTCACCTTGATCTCATTATGTTGGCTCCAAAAAGGGACACCTTCCTGGCTCCAAAACGTTGGCTTGTTTGACTGATGTGACAATGCACTAATAAATGAATGTAAAAGTGTGCAAGGGAGTGTTGGTAACTTCAAGACCACGCACGTGCAGTGGCTTGAGGGCTCGCTCCTGTGATGGTGGGGGTTAGCAATATTGGCTTGGAGTGTCTTAGCAATGTCCTAGCAGCAAGGCAGGACAGGAGGAATGCCATCTCTGGGAGCACTTTCCCCAACTTGTTCGATCCCCGACTTAGTACACTTTGGTGGGGGTGGGTCAGCCACGCTCGTGACCTTTGACCTCTGAGAACCTGCCTTTTGACCTTTGGGGCAGGTCCCTGTTCCAAATCCTGAGTCCTAACCTTATTCTTCAAGGGAAAACCCTAACCCTCTCGCAATCTTTCCTTTCACTGTCCAGTCACCAGCTGCAGGCGGGTGTAGGACCATCTGGGCTCAGGACTGCAGGGGAATCTCTGGCTTGAGGCCGGGTTCACACCTATGCAAATTGAGTGGGGCTTAAATCGCATCCAATTCACAGAACATTTCTAAATACATTGTTTTCAATGAGGCTGGTTCACATATATGCGATGCATTCGCACTGCGCATTGCGGTAAAAAAAGTGTGCGTTTTCTAGGCACTAGTGTAGCTCAGGTGCGAATTCAGGCCCATTATCTTCTATGGACACGCATTTAATTCGCAGATGTGTTCATTTCTCTTCAGGATTTGTCTCATTCACCTCAATGCACTTCCCCCCTCCCCTCTCCCAGGTCTCCAAATTCGCAGCTAAAACGGAGATGATCTGCTGAACAGTTCTCTTATCTCTCTGCAGAGAGAAGAGAGCTGAAATTCGCACCGCACAAGTGTGAATCCGGCCTGAAGGTTGTTCTTTCGGCAAAGGCTGGTTCTGTTGTTTTTTTTTTTTTAAGTGCCTATTTATTTTGATATTTTTGGCTTCAGTTCTGTCAAAAACCACAGTCCCATGATCTTCTGCCATGCCATTCCAGTTATGAACAGTCAGCTGAATCCACTCTGTCTACCAGTGTCTGTGGTTGGAATTCCAAGCATCAAGCTAGGGCATAGACGCTGGCAGAAGTAGAACGGGAATGGAAGGGAAATCTTCCAATGGGGACAGTAGTTCTGCTGACTCTTGTGACAACCAGGCAGTTCCTCTCACTTCCTGTTAAGGCTATGGCACAAGGAGGGAAAGGGAAATGTAATGCAGTGCTGTATCGCAAAAAAATGGCCTGGTCATGAAGGGGGTAAAACCTTTCCGGAGGTGATGTGGTAATAAAACAAAGGTGCCGTTTTTTATTTATTTTTGTTGCATATTTTGGCATTTCAGTACATTATGTTGATTTGTAAAGGTTTTAAACCATTCTCTTCCTTTTTAGAAATGTAGCCTCCATGCACACTAAAGCTGATAAACTGCAGTTTATTGGCGTGTTTTTTTTTTTTTAAAAGCCCATAAACTGAACTCTATGTTGGCCTAACTGCTCACAATTCGCGTTCAAAGTGCTGTTTTTCGGCGGAAAAAAAAAACGCAAAAAAAGCAAAACACTCAAAATCGCTTAAAAACACTCAAACACCGGTGCCAGCGTTTTTTAGCGTTTTTTAATCCATTGAAAAAAGCTACACTGAAAAACGCTGATTAACCACTTCCCGCCCGGCCAATAACAGATTTACGGCCGGGAAGTGGTTATGAAATCGTGACTAGCCGTTCTCAAACGTCTAGCACGATTTCAATGCCGCGCGCGCCCGTGGGGGCGCGCAGCGCGGCGATCGGTGATGCGGGGTGTCAGTCTGACACCCTGCACCTCCGATCTCGGTAACGAGTTCCTCGGCGGAGCCTCGTTACCACGTGATCAGCCGTGTCCAATCACGGCTGATCACGATGTAAACAGGAAGAGCCGCGGACGGCTCTTCCTCACTCGCGTCTGACAGACGCGAGTAGAGGAGAGCCGATCAGCGGCTCTCCTGACAGGGGGGGTTCGCGCTGATTGTTTATCAGCGCAGCCCCCCCTCGGATCGCCACACGGACCACCAGGGAGTGCCCACACTAGACCACCAGGGTACTAAAAAAAAAAAAAAAGACAAAAAAAAAAAGGACAAAAAAAAAAGGGGCAGTAAAAAAAAAAAAATGATGCCAATCAGTGCCCACACATGGGCACTGATTGGCAACATTGATCCATCAGTGCCACCCCTCAGTGATCATCAGTGCCACCCCAGTGTCTGTCAGTGCCAATCCATGCCCAGTGCCCACCTATCAGTGCCCACCTGTGCCACCTATCAGTGCCCACCTGTGCCACCTATCAGTGCTCACCTGTGCCACCTATCAGTGCTCACCTGTGCCGCCTATCAGTGCCCACCTGTGCCGCCTATGAGTGCCCACCTGTGCCGCCTATGAGTGCCCACTGTGCGCCCCCTGTGCCGCCTATGAGTGCCCACCTGTGCCGCCTATGAGTGCCCATCAGTGCCGCCCATGAGTGCCCATCAGTGCCCCATACCAGCGCCGCCTATCAGTGCCCATCAGTGCTACCTAATTGGCGCCCATCAGAACTACCTCATCGGTGCCCATCAGTGCCACCTCATCGGTGCCCATCAGTGCCACCATATCAGTGCCCGTAATTGAAAGAGAAAACATACTCATTTACAAAAAAATTAACAAAATTAAAAAAAATAAAAACTTTATATTTTTTTCAAAATCTTCGCTCTATTTTTAGTTGTTGCGCAAAAAAAAAAATCGCAGAGGTGATCAAATACCACCAAAAGAAAGCTCTATTGTGTGGGGAAAAAAGGACGCCAATTTTGTTTGGGTGCAGTGTAGCATGACCGCGCAATTGTCATTCAAATTGCGACAGTGCTGAAAGCTGAAAATTGGCTTGGGCGGGAAGGTGCGTAAGTGCCTGGTATGGAAGTGGTTAAAGCAATTGCAAAAATGCTAAAAAAACGTTGAAAGGCTCCCTGCAAAGCTACTGGCATTTTTTTTTTTTTTTATAGCTTTTATCAGCTTCAGTGTGCCTGGAGCCTTATTGTTCTCGCCAGCTCTAAGGGCGGGTTTGAAATTATGGGAGTTTAGCTTTAACTCGCACGATTTCAAACTGGCATTTCAGTCCGACTTCGGGGGACGACAGACATCTGTGCAGGTTCATGCACAGATGTCAATTAAATTCTCCCCTGTACAGAAAAGACTTTTGGGAATCGGTGCGGCGCCGCAAAGTTCGGACTGTACCATTGCTGGTAATAGGCTCAGATTTTGGCATGCGATTTGACATTTAAAATCGCATGTCTAATTGGCTCAATGTGAACGTAAAGTGCGTCTTAATGGGGAAGCATAAATTGGGACCCTTCTGCACAGTAACAAAATGTGCGCAGTACCTCCTTGATTGTAAGCTCTAACGAGCAGGGCCCTCTGATTCCTCCTGTGTTGTATTGTAAATGTACTGTCTGCCCTCATGTTGTAAAGCGCTGCGCAAACTGTTGGCGCTATACAAGGCTTTTTTTCTTAGAGAATAGGTGCAGGAACTTTTCCTTTCTGAGTCACCCCTTGACTCCGCCTCCTTACCCCACCCCTTACCCAATCCAAGCACTGTTCCTTGGTTCCACACCCTACCCACCTCCCTGAACAACCCCTTTTAGAGAATACAGAACCATGTATCATTTTATAGTGCTAAGTATTTTGTATGCAATTTGTTAACCACTTAAGGACCGCCGCATGTACATTTACGTTGGCACAATAGCACCGACAGGCACATCAACGTATATATACGTTGGTGCCTGAGGTGGGTCGGGTCCGATCCCCCCGGTACATGCAGCGATCCTGGATGAGGGGGCGGCTATTCATTTTTATCCGCCCCCTCTGGATCGCTCTCAGCCAATGCGCGCGCCCGCCTGTGTGTCACTTCCTCCTCCTGTGTAAACACAGGAAGGAGGAAGCGATGTGATCTCTCCCTCTGCGTTTTTTTCAACCACCGCTGAGGTGAGATCACAACACAAGTAAGTCTGCACTAACACTACACTGACACACACTACATATAGGCACATTTAACCGCCCCCCCCCCCCCTCGATCGCCCCCTCCCCCTGTCACAGTGTCACTGAATGCAGTAATCATACATGTATGATTACTGTATTTAGTGTCAGTGTGACAGTCAGTTAGTGTTAGGTCCTGGGTAGCCCCCTTACCCCCCCCCCCCAATAAAGTTTTAACCCCTTGATCACCACCCTAGTTAACCCTTTCACTCCCTATTGCCAGCATCACTAAGCGATCATTTTTCTGATCGCTGTATTAGTGTGCTTTTTCCCGCTAGGTAGCTAATTTTTTTTTTTATTGCGATTTTTTTTTTTACTAAAGACATGTGTCTAAATACATTTTGGCCTAAATGTTTGACTAAAATTTAGTTTATTGATTTTTCTTATAACAAAAAGTAAAAAAATATTGATTTTTTTTTCAAAAATGTCGCTCTATTTTTGTATATAGCGCAAAAAAGAAAAATCACAGAGGCGATCAAATACCACCAAAATAAAGCTCTATTTGTGGGAAGAAAAGGACGCAAATTTTGTTTGGGAGCCACGTCGCACGATCGCGCAATTGTCTGTTAAAGCGACGCAGTGCCGAATTGCAAAAACCCTTTGGGTCATTTGGCAGCATATTGGTCCGATCTTTAAGTGGTTAATAACAAGAAAATACACAGCGAGCATCAATAGGCCCTCCAGCAACCAGCAATACTAGACCCCTCCCTCCAGCAATGATTGTCCTGCTGCAACATAAGACCTCCACAGCAACAATACCCCCCCCCCCCCACAAAAATAAGTCCCCTCCAGCAACATTAGTTCCCCAGTAACCAGCATTAATAGACCCTCCAGCAACAAAGACCCCTTCTTCAACAGTAAATCCCTCCCAGCAACATAAGACTTACCCAGCAACAATAGATCCCCCATCCTCAGAAAATAGATCCTCCAGCACCCCTTGTCATTAGTTACATATATTCAGTTCTGGAGGTGCCGGAACTGCGTTTCCGCTGAAAAAAAGCCCTGGCGCTATATAAATTCTGTATTCTAATAATAATAATTCCAGGGCACACATACTCCCATAGAACATAATGGTAGTTGCAGCAGTGTCAAATTTCACCGACAGGTGGCGCTGCTATTGAGTACAACAGATCATTGTCCCCAGGAATCTCCAACCCAAGTCCCACTGACATTCATAGGGGATTGGTCGAAGCTTTTTGAAAATCCCCTTTAACCACTTAAAGACCCCCGCACGCACATATACGGCCACAACATGGCTCGTACAGGCACAAGGACGTAAATTTACGTCCCCGCCTGAGTGCGGTTCGGGGGTCCCATCGGGACCCCCTCCGCGGCGTGCGGGGGTCTCCCTACCTCTGGGAGCGATCCGGGATCTGCGGGCGGATGTCCGTGTTTTCCGCCCCCCCCCGCGATCGCTCCCAGCCAATGGGAGCGCGCTCCCAGCCTGTCACTTCCTCCTCCTGTGTTTACACAGGAAGGAGGAAATGATGTATTCTCTCATCGCAGCGCTGTTTCCCAGCGCTGCTGATGAGAGAAGACATGACAAGTAAGTGTGCACCAACACAACACTGACACACTCTCACATAGGCATATTAACCCCTTGTGATCGCCCCCCCCACCCCCCTGTCACAGTGTTACTGAATGCAGTGATTTAATCACTGCATTTAGTGTCAGTGTGACAGGCACTGTAAAAAACAGTTAGTGTTAGGTTCAGGATAGCCCCCCCACCCCCCCTAATAAAGTTTTAACCCCCTGATCACCGCCCTAGTTAACCCTTTCACTCCCTATTGCCAGCGTCACTAAGCGATCATTTTTCTGATCGCTGTATTAGTGTCGCTGTTCCCGCTAGGTAGCTATTTTTTTTTATTGCGTTTTTTTTTTTTTTACTAATGACATGTGGCTAAATAAATTTTGGCCTAAATGTTTGACTAAAATTTAGTTTATTTGATTTTTTTTTAACAAAAAGTAAAAAATAGTGTTTTTTTTTCAAAAATGTCGCTCTATTTTTGTATATAGCGCAAAAAATAAAAATCGCAGAGGTGATCAAATACCACCAAAAGAAAGCTCTATTTGTGGGAAGAAAAGGACGCAAATTTTGTTTGGGAGCCACGTCGCACGACCGCGCAATTGTCTGTTAAAGCGACGCAGTGCCGAATCGCAAAAACACCTTGGGTCATTTACCAGCGTATTGGTCCGGGTCTTAAGTGGTTAAAGTAATGTAAAGAAAATTGTGTTTTGGGGGGTATAGTCCTCCTATGAGATCCCTCACCATCACACTTATGTAAGGATTACATGTCCTCATTCTGTCATCTTCTTTTTTTTCTTCTTCTTAATGCCTTTTCACACAACATATAGATTTTCCATCATGTCATCCCTCCCCTATCATCACCTCCCCACCCACAAGTGTGTCATAATGTCACATATTGTCATTCTAGACACCTCCTGAATGTGGTCAGCACCATCTCTTCCTTCTCTGCCTGGGATTTCTTTTTACAGCAATCTTTCTTTTTTCTTTTTTGATTCAGCAGCCAGGAGAGATTCTAGGAAAGGGTTACTATACTGGGCACATTACCTGAACTCTTTATAGTAATTAATGAGTTATTATTGCAATGTTTACCTTGATGTGAACCTGTGCCTTACCTGCCTTACCACAGGGCTTCACACATTTGCTTTGAATTTAGGAGTCAGCTAAAAGTTTGGAGCCAGTTTTTTTTTTTTGTTTTTTTTAAACCCTGTCACAGCCCGGGACGTTTTTGCATTTTTTGCACATGTTTAAATAATTAATTTAGATTACATTAAACTCCTAAACATATCTTTTCTGAAAGCAGACACGCTAGAGAATAAAATGGCGGTTGTTCCAATTTTTTATGTCACACAAATGTTCCTGTAAAGATCTGGGAAGCAAAAAAATGTCAGTAAAGAAACACATTAAAAGTAAATTTCAGGGGGGCATAAAAACGCAATAAATTGCCCAATATTTTTGTAAAATATAGAAGCTGCGTAAATGGATACCCAACTTGTCAAACCTTTATACATGTCAGTATTCTATATTTTTCATAAGCGACGCTTTAAAAGCCCCCTATAAGTCATCAGTTTAGCATTACACAGGAGGTCTGGTGCTAGAATTATTGCTCTCATTCCGGCATATATGTTTGGGGGGGGGGGTTCATGTGCTTGAGTGTATACAATTAACAACAGTAGTAAAATGCACATGGTTACAAAAAAAAACTGAAACCCCCAGCCCCCCGGTCTTCCTTCCAGGTTCCCAGCCTCCGGCTACATGAGTAGTTGGGGGCATGATGATGTCAGGTTTCACACTGAGCCAAAAAAACTGAAACCCCCAGCCCCCCGGTCTTCCTTCCAGGTTCCCAGCCTCCGGCTACATGAGTAGTTGGGGGCATGATGATGTCAGGTTTCACACTGAGCCAAAATAAAGTAACTGTGAAACTGACATACAGTAAGTAACTGAATGCAGAGAGAGACCAGCTGTCAAAATTCAGCAGTGATGTCGGGGCCCGGGTTGGATGGGACCCAGCAGCTGTCCACCAGCCAATGATTGGGCTGCTTAAGAAAGGGGGCAGGGCCACATACATGTAGTGACTCGCCCAGAACCCATCCAATTGGCTTGTGTTTGATAGCTGCTGGGTCCTGCCCACCATCGACATCACCGCTGAATTTTGGACAGCTGGTCTTTCTCTGCATTCCGTTACATATGTCAGTTTCACACACTCAGTGGCTCTGGCAGGCGTCAAGTGCTGCTCTACCAATGGAGTGTGGGAAAGGGAGGAGGTACACTTGTGGGTCGACGAGGCACAGTGCGATTAAATCGGCCGGATTTGCATAATAATCGGCCAATGGCGATTTTTTAAAAAGGACATATCGGTCGACCTCTAATTCACAGTACATACAGGTAAGCCTTATTATTAGAGTTTATTTCTTGTTTTTTGGTGACAGGTTCTCTTTAATGAGACATGCAGGGTCTTAAAGACCCTGCATGTCTCCCCTGTGCTCCACTGTATGTAATGCAATGTATTACATTCTTTCTTGGCCTTGATGGCTGGAAAAATTGTCGAGGGACCCGAAAATGACATCACACGTCACTCCTGGGTAAACTAGAAACTTGCACAGCGGAGAGGACACGGCCCTGTCATGCGCCTGCTTAGAGGGGATCAACGGAGCGATTCCCCCACTGAGGAAGCAGAATCCACTACACGGAGGTGCCCCTGTGAAAGGGGCATTAACCACTTAAGGACCGCCTCCTGCACATATACGTCGGCAGAATGGTACGGCTGGGCACAAGCACGTACCTGTACGTCCTCTATAAGTGCCCAGCTGTGGGTCGCAGACGCGTGGCCACAACCTGGTCCGAAGCTCTGTGACTGTGGTCGCGGGACCCGCAGACCCGATCGCCGCTGGAGTCCCGCGATCGGTCCACGGAGCTAAAGAACGAGGAGAGCTGTGTGTAAACACACCTTCCTCGTTCTTCACTGTGGTGCTGTCATTGATCGTGTGTTCCCTGATATAGGGAAGCACGATGAATGACGTCACACGTCCAGCCCTGCCACCCTACAGTTAAATACACATATGAGGTCACACTTAACCCCTTCAGCGCTCCCTAGTGGTTAACTCCCAAACTGCAATTGTCATTTTCACAATAAACAATGCATTTTAATAGCATTTTTTGCTGTGAAAACGACAATTGTCCCAAAAATGTGTCAAAATTGTCCGAAGTGTCTGCCATAATGTCGCAGTCACGAAAAAAATCCCTAATTAGTAGTAAAAAAAAAAATATTAATAAAAATGCAATAAAAGTATCCTCTATTTTGTAAACACTATACATTTTGCGCAAACCAATCGATAAACGCTTATTGCGTTTTTTTTTTTTAACAAAAATAGAAAAAAAAGAAGAAAAATGTATATACATTTTGGGGATATTTATTATAGCAAAAAGGAAAAAATATTGAATTTTTTTCAAAATTGTCGCTCTATTTTTGTTTATAGCGCAAATAATAAAAACCGCAGAGGTGATCAAATACCTTCAAAATAAAGCTCTATTTGTGGGGAAAAAAGGACGCCACGTCGCACGACCGCGCAATTGTCAGTTAAATCGACGCAGTGTCAAATCGCAAAAACTGGCCAAGTTCTTTATCTGCATTTTGGTCCGAGTCGTTAAGTCGTTAAACTGGCCAGACGCTAATAGACTTTCTGATTACCTGAACAGCTCCTGCTTGGTTGTCTGTTAAACACTTTTTGTTGAAGGGAGCTGTGCCAGCATGGCAATATACTGCTGAAAGTTCAGCCAAGAATCAAGCAGTGTATGGCCAGGTTTATACCCGTGTAACGCACATGTGTGCGGCTGCAAGGAGGGTGGAAAGAAAATATAAGCCGCACTCCATAACTTGGCAAGGAGGATGGGCTTTAATGCCCACATGTCCATGGGTGGTCAAGGTTTCTGTGCCATGACCGAGCTGTCGGACCGCTTTTGAAGGTAGTGGTAGAGAGGCGCTGGCTGTGGAGTTTTACAGGTTATATCAATGCCCATTGGCCGGTATTCAACACGGCAGCTCATTAAAAAGACAGGGATCAACAGGGGTGGGGGGAGTTGGGTGAACCTGTTTGCTTAGTGCCATTCACAGTACCTCCTATCAGTAAGCTCTAAATAATTTTCTAGTTTGGATAGTGATGGTCTCCACCTTCCTCTGCCCCTTATCAATCTGTATGATAAAGCACTGTCTTTGCAACACTCAATGATCATCACATGATCATCTGATAAGAGTCCACGTGTTCCTGTTACAGTCAAAAATAAGTTAAAAATAACTAGAAAGATAAACCGCTTTTGTAATATTCAGCTTCAAACCAAAGATTTCCCCCTCAGTACTTTTTCTGCTGCTAGACATCCTCAATCTAATGGCCAGCATCCTTCAGCCTACTTCCTATGAGCCCAGGTTGTCCTGGACCCGCCTTCAGCCTGTGACTGGACAGTGAAAGCAGCACAGTGATGAGCTCATCTCTCTGTCACTCGGCTCTCTCCTCTAATTAGGATGCCCCTTGCCAGCAAAAGAGCTGATTGGCTCTATGTGCTGCTTCTTTCTCTCGCACTGTACAGGAGCTTCAAATTTCTGATACCAGGTCACATTCAGGTACCTAAACTGCTTGCATTTAAAATGACTGTTGTGTTGAGCCCGTTCACCTGCTGTGTGCATCTCCCGGCGTCCTCTTCTCCACTGAGTCTCGCCGTTGTCTGGATAGATTGATAGCAGCGCAGCCATTGGCACCCACTGCTGTCCATCACATCCAATGACCCAGCTGCCGGGGGGAGGGACGAGTTATACACTTGGCATCTATGGACGCCAAGTGTGTGACACCGGTGTGTGCCCGCCAACTAACCCCCTCGGGAAAGAGCTTCTCAGAGGGGGTTAGCTTTAGCGGAGAGGTGCCGAGAGAACCGCCGTAGGACCCCAGAGCAGGTGGTTCAGGGCCACTCTGTGCAAAATGAACTGCACAGTGGAGGTAAGTATAACATGTTTGTTTTATTTGTGTGATATATATTATTTTAAACCAACCTATACAACTTTTATAAGCGTTAAAACATTATTTTTTTAAATAACAAACATGTTATACTTACCTGCCCTGTGTAGTGGTTTTGCACAGAGCAGCCCCGGTCCTCTTCTTCTGTGGTCCCTCACAGGCGCTCCTGGCCCCTCCTTACTGCCGGGTGCCCCCCATAGCAAGCAGCTTGCTATGGGGGGCACCCCAGCAGTCTTGCTCCCGAGCCATGGCTCTGTGTGTCCATTCACACATGGAGATGCAGCTCAGCTCCTCCCCCTCTGTTTACCGATTGGGTCACTGGCTGTGATTGACAGCAGTGGGAGCCAATGGCTCCTGCTGCTGCCCAAAAAACTGTGTGCGAGTCCCCAGAGAGCCAAGGCTCTCGTTGACATCACTGGATTGAGAGGGGGCTCAGGTAAGTATTAGAGGGGCTGCTGCACACAGAAGGTTTTTTACCTTCATGCATAGAAGAATGCATAAAGATAAAAAACATTATACCTTTACAACCACTTTAAGAATCTAGGTCGTCGTTTGTATGTCAATCACAGCACTACCTGCCTGGAGTTTGCATGTTCTCCCTGTGCCTGCATGGTTTTCCTCCAGGTACTCGGTTTTTCCTCCAGGTACTTGGGTTTTTCCTCCAGGTACTTGGGTTTTTCCTCCAGGTACTTGGGTTTTTCCTCCAGGTACTTGGGTTTTCCCTCCAGGTACTTGGGTTTTCCCTCCAGGTACTTGGGTTTTCCCTCTAGGTACTCGGGTTTTCCCTCTAGGTACTTGGGTTTTCCCTCTAGGTACTTGGGTTTTCCCTCCAGGTACTCCG
The DNA here is from genome assembly GCA_029574335.1 of Rana kukunoris. Lineage (NCBI taxonomy): Eukaryota > Metazoa > Chordata > Amphibia > Anura > Ranidae > Rana > Rana kukunoris. The sequence continues at coordinate 25,506 of JAJQKJ010002635.1, read as the reverse complement.
GTTTCCCTCCAGGTACTCCGGTTTCCCTCTAGGTACTCCGGTTTCCCTCCAGGTACTCCGGGGTTTTCCCTCTAGGTACTCCGGTTTCCTGGGTTTTCTCCCTAGGTTTTCCCCAGGTACTCGTTTCCTACCCATCCTCTCATAGGCTCAGGGTATTAGAGGGGCTGCTGCACACAGAAGGTTTTTTACCTTCATGCATAGAAGAATGCATAAAGATAAAAAACATTATACCTTTACAACCACTTTAAGAATCTAGGTCGTCGTTTGTATGTCAATCACAGCACTACCTGCCTGGAGTTTGCATGTTCTCCCTGTGCCTATGGTTTTCCTCCAGGTACGGTTTTTCCTCCAGGTACTTGGGTTTTTCCTCCAGGTACTCCAGGTACTTGGGTTTTTCCTTACTCCTCCAGGTACTCAGGTACTTGGGTTTTTCCTCCAGGTACTCCTCCAGGTACAGGTACTCCAGGTAAGGACAGGTATGTTTCCCTGGTAGGTTTCCCTCCAGGTACTCCGGTTTCCCTCCTCCGGTTTCCCAAATACTCAGGTTTCCTCCCACACTCAAGACATGCTGGTAGGTTAGTTGGCTCCTGTCCAAATTGTGTATGTGTACGTATGAATGTGAGTTAGGGATCTTCGTCTGTAAGCTCCTTGAGTGTAGGGACTGATGTGAGTGTACAACATATATACGTAAAGCGCTGTGTAACTTGTTGGCACTATAGAAGTGCCTGTAATAAATAAATCGGAATCTCTGTATTATTATAAGTGGTTGTTATTTCAGCATAGTTCTTCTTTCAGAAGTCTGTGAATGAGACACTGATGGATCATGAGTACCATTTGAGGAAGCTTTGCTGTAGATCAAGGGAAGTGCAGCTTGTCTGCTTTATACGGAACATAATAAATGATTATTATTCCATGAACCCGACGCAATTGTCTGCGTGCTGAGAAGGCAATAAGAGGCTTGTGTAACTCCAAATAGACTCTTTAACTGACGGCCACACCCGGCCTACAGGAGGATGAGTGTCTGTCTCATGACTGGGTCCTCGGCCATTTTCAAAGGGTGCAATCTCTCTCCCTTTCTCCCTCTCTGTGGTGATGGGTGTTCTCTGTGATGCTTCGCCCTCGCCGTGCAATGACATGTTCAGACAGCACTTGGTGCTTCTTGTATTTCTCCATGACATCCGTCCACACCCCACAGGTTCACACAGGACAAGCTGCTGCTCTTACCTTTCCACTGCTTTTATTTATGTCTTCTTCTGTGCTTACTTTTGTTCTGTAAAAATATACAGTTGTCGAAGTTTTGTTATATCTGTTTCAATTAATGTAAAGTGATGCTGGTTAATCCTGCCAGAAATTTTTAGTGGTTCTAAAGGCTTTTTTTTACCTTTAAAGTGGATGTAAACTCACTCTCATCCTTTCTAAACTACTGCCATAGTGCTGATCTATAAGGATAAAGATGCCTCCTGCATGTATCCTTACCTGTCAAATGTCTCCCTTCTGTCTGTTATAAGAACTGAAAAACTGCAGATTCTGTGGGTGGATCTGTTGTCTGGAGCTCAGTGGGTGGAGTCGTGATGTCATTAGACTCCCCGCTCACCTTTACACTCCCCTTGTCAACATGATTTTTTCCTGTGTATTCCTTACACTAAAGTAACTCCCCAGAGGCCCCGGATGGCACCCCCCCCTTTTTTTTCTTTTTTTAATAAACATTTTTGTATATGTGTGTGTGTGTATGTGTATGTATATATGTGTATATATATATATATATATATATATATATATATATAATATTATTTAGTTTTTCTTTTTATTAAAGGTCCCAGGTCCCAGAAGTCCCAGGGGATGGCACACACCCCCATTTAAAAAAAAAAAAAGTGCTTATACTCGAGTATATACGTAATTCTGTAGCTCTGGCTATACATTTATACAATTTTCGTGTTCAATTACCTTTAGATTTACCTTCAACTATGTAGTGCCAGGGCCTGTCTGATTGCATACAAACTTAAAGTGTTTAGGGTTGACCTCATATTATATGGGTTTGGTAAAGCTAAAATAAAGGAACATTGCTAGGTTTGCTTTCAAAACTTGCCCACGTGTGGTCATCCGTCCAGAGTTTGGCATACCCAAGCAAGTCTGACTCGGTGTAGAAAAATGCTGTGCCTTTTTATGTACAGTGTGAAGCTGTGCTGCTTGCTGCACATTGAAGACAATGGTCATAACATACTCTGAAGGTAAAGTGTGTCCTGTGCTGATTACTGTTGGAAAGTTGATAATTTTCAGTGATTTCAGCAGATCCTAATTTTAACCACTTAAGGACCGCCTCCTGCACATATACGTCGGTAGAATGGCACACCTGAGAACATGCACGTACAGGTACGTGTTGTGCTAGTACCCAGCCATGGGTCACAGGAGCGCGCCCGTGGCCAAAAATATGTCAAAATTGTCAGAAGTGTCTGCCATAATGTCGCAGTCATGAAAAAAAACGCTGATCGCCGCCATTAGTAGTGAAAAAAAAAATGAAGACAAATGCAATAAAACTATCCCCGATTTTGTAAACGCTATAAATTTTGCACAAACCAACCGATAAACGCTTATTGCAATTTTTTTTACCAAAAATAGGTAGAAGAATATGTATTGGCCTAAACTGAGGAATTTTTTTTTTTTATAAATATATTGTTTGGGGATATTTATTATAGCAAAAAGTAAAAAATATTGAATTTTTTTCAAAATTGTCGCTCTCTTTTTGTTTATAGCGCAAAAAATACCACCAAAAGAAAGCTCTATTTGTGGAAAAAAAAGGACGCCAATTTTGTTTGGGAGGCACATCGTACGACCGTGCAATTGTCAGTTAAATCGACGCATTCCCGAATCGCAAAAAGGGGCAAGGTCCTTTAGCTGCATTTTGGTCCGGGTCTTAAGTGGTTAAATTATGTCTAACTTTACATCATTGCAAGTTTATTGAAAATGACACAACGTTCTGTAGTCCCTTTTTAAAAATGCCGTTCTGTATCTTATCCCCTGTGTAGAAGCAGCACTTCTGATGGTACTGAAGGGTGTGGACCTCAGGCGGCTGCAGAACTGTCAATGGCATGAACTTCACGCTCTGTTGTGAACAGCAGTTGCCGCACCATGTTTAACAGATGTAGCAGCTTGACTTGGTCCCAGTGCACAGAGCCCAGTCTGTGACGAGCATCAGCAGCTGCCTCTATTTTCAGGATGGCGAGGAAAACGCAGCGATGTCAAAGTCCAGTCTATAAGCAGAGACACAGATGTCACAAGGCTGCCCTATTAGGACTGTAATTGCATTATAAGCCTGAGTTTAGTCTATTACTTTTGTGCTTATTGTCTTATTTTGGCCTATATTATTTAAAGGGGAGTTTTTAATGTTTATTAAAAGTCAGCAGCTACAAAAAGTGTAGCTGCTGGCTTTTAATAAACATGCACTTACCTGCTCCACGGTCCAGCGACGTGCCGGACGGAGCTCCGCTCCTCTCCCCCCCCTCTCCGCCCGGCATTCTCATTGTTACTGTGGGCACCTGGCCGTGACCGCTTTCGGCTTCAAGGCCAGGCACTCAATGCGCATGCGCGAGCTGCGCTATCTGATTGGACAGGCGATCGCCTGGGAACTGTCACGTGTCCCAGGCGATCGCTTACAGGGAGGGGCGGAAGGAGGAAGTGGGAGGAAAATTTACATGCCAAATGTGGCATGTAAGGGGGCAAGGAGTGGATTAGGTGGAAGTTCATAGTTTATATATATTGTGAGGGATTAGCTCGGTAGCGTGTGTGTGTGACCCCCTGGATGGGTTCACTACACGCTGAACTGTACAAAAAGGCAGTTGATGATGATTGAAAACAAATGATATGGTTTATTTTTCCATCTTGCGGGATACACGGGCAAGCATCAAAACAGCATAAACAAAACAAAACGTAAAATAAACCCTTGCCACTTGGGGCGTCTACCTTCCCAACACAGGAACCTACCTATTGAGTCTGGCACAGCCTACTGCTGGGCAGACATTGCGGGTCCTACAGCAGAAAACAACAAAAAAGTCTCTGATATTTCTCACACAGAAATATCCATCTGCACCTCACCTCTTCAGTACTGCTTGTGACTGCTCCTTCACTCACACAGCCTCAGGATGCAGCAATCAGTCGTCATCCCTAGGCTGTCTTTATAGGGGCTTTAACCACTTGCTTACTGGGCACTTATACCCCCCTCCTGCCCAGGTGATATTTTAGCTTCCGGCACTGCGTCGCTTTAACTGACAATTGCGCGGTCGTGCGACATGGCTCCCAAACAAAATTGACGTCCTTTTTTCCCCACAAGTAGAGCTTTGTTTTGGTGGTATTTGATCGCCTGTGCGGTTTTTATTTTTTGCGCTATAAACAAAAAAGAGCGACAATTTTGAAAAAAATACAATATTTTTTACTTGTTGCTATAATAAATATCCTAATTTAAAAAAAAAACACCTTTTTTTTCTCAGTTTAGGGCGACTCAAGCCAGTATAATAATAATTTCTACTGACAGAAACATGGCTCTGAAACATGATCACCGGTATAGATTGTCTGTACATAAAGGAGGTGGAGAGGAGCGCCATGAACTCATTCAGAAGAACAACGCGTATTCTTCTACATATTTTTGGTAAAAAAAAATCGCAATAAGCGTCTGGTTTGCGCAAAATTTATAGTGCCTACAAAATAGGGGACAGAATTATTATTTTTTTTTTACTAGAAATGGCGGCGATCTGCGATTTTTATTGGGACTGTGACGTTATGGCGGACACATCGGACACTTTTGACACATTTTTGGCGTTATTCACATTTATACTGCGATCAGTGCTATAAAAATGCACTAATTACTGTCTAAATGTGACTGGCATTGAAGGGGTTAACACTAGGGGGTGAGGAAGGGGTTAAATGTATTCCCTGCATAGTGTTCTAACTGTGGGGGGAGGGGGGGTGACTGGGGGGTGACCGATCTGTGTCCGTATGTACAAGGGACACAGATCGGTCTCCTCTCCAGAGACACGACGCTGTCTCTGTGTGAAACGGCAATGAGAGATGATCTCATATGTTTACATATAAGAGCATCTCTAATTCGCCCACAGATCGCATCGCAAACGGCCACTCTGATTGGCCGTTCGCGGCGATCTGTGATTGGCTGTGTCCAAGGGACAGGGCCAACACAGAGTTTCCCCGCGGCGCGCTCTGGAGCGCGTGCAGTGAACGCACTAGTGACATGCCTTCAATTGACGGCGTGTTGGATATTTAGATACGCGCTGAAGCCGTCATTTGGCTATAGCGCGGATCTCAAGTAGTTAATTGCTTAATTCTGAACAGCTGAAACCTTTTAACGCCCCAAACCTCTCTGGCCATCTCTGGGACAACACACACAGATTTACCTGACTTCCTGTTACAATATATAATATATTGTGCGCGTGTATGTGTATATATATATATAAAATAGTGCCTTTAAAAAAGTATTCATACCCCTGCTGGGTGTGTTCCTTGGCCTTCATTGATGCTGCTTGTTCACTAAGGTTCTCTAACAAACCTCTGAGGGTTTCACAGAACAGCTTTTTTTTTTTACTGAGATTAAATTACACCCAGGTGGACTCTATTTACTAATTAGGTGACTTCTAAAGGCAATTGGTTCCACTACATTTTAGATAGGGGTATCAGAGTAAAGGGGGCTGAATACAAATGCACTCCATACTTTTCACATAAATACTTGTCAACAGTTTTGAAAATCATTTATCATTTTTCTTCCACTTCACAATTATATGCCACTTTGTGTTGGTCTATCACATAACACGCCAATAAAATACATTTACTTTATTTGGTTGTAACATGACAACATGTGGAAAATTTCAAGGGGTGTAAACACTTTTTCAAGGTACTGAGTGTGTAATATATAAAAATATTATATTTTATATATGTGTGTATGTATATATGTATATGTGTGTATATACAGTCCCGTCGCGGCAAGGCAAGCAAACCAAACATTTGCTTGGGGCCCCCGAGCTGGTCTGGGGCCCCAAGCAGGGCCCCTGCCATGCTTACTATAAATGCTGCAGCCGCCTGAGTGCTCTATAGAGAGCTTCAGGCGGCTGCAGCACTGCTGCCTCTCTCGTCACTTCTTCCCCTTCCCTGTAGCGTTGCCGAGCTCCTCTTCCTTCCTCCTGTCAGTCCGCCGGGTACCGCGCGGTACAGGAGATTCAGTTTTCTGTTCCCGGCAGGACTGACCGGAAGTGCACACTGAGTGCTCACTTTCTTTCAGTCTGGCCGGGAACAGGAAACTTAATCTCCTGCCGCGCGGTATGGTGGGCGGGGGGGGGTTAAAAAAAACACAGGGGGGAGTAAGAAGGACACAGGGGGGGGCTGGGGAGTAAGAAGGACACAGGGAGGGGGTCGGGGGAGTAAGAAGGACACAGGGAGGGGGAGGGGAGTATTTATTTATTTGTTTTTAAATAAAGTGTGGGCGAACTTAAACTGTATCGCTATGCTGTGGTTCCTGTAGGCTTTGCGTGCATTCGGGGTGGCCTCCATTTCCATTTTACTTGGGGCCCCCAAATTTCTTCAAACGCCCGTGTGTGTGTGTGTGTGTGTGTGTAATATATAATATAGAAAATCTAGCAAAACCTTTTTCCTAGGAGGTTGTCTAGGGTGCATGAATGGTTTGAGGTTGTAGATTCGGCCGAAATAATTTCTAAGCTGCCTGTAAGACTGTACTGTGGCACATCTCTGTGGAAGATCTCCCTGGGGTAAAATTGTGAATATCAGAATATCATACTCACCCCATTATGGCTTACAGAAACAAGAACCTCATGCTGCTCGCCTTTTTTTAATGCTTATGCAGTGATTCTCCTTGACCACCTTTTTGGCAGTCGTGTCGGTTGTACTCCGCTATACAGTTAGACTCTGATAAATATTTTTGCACATGATGAATTTGATGAACTTTTGGGCCATAAATATCAATCCAAAACAAACTGAATTCTTTGTTCTTGTTTCACAGGTTTTGGCACTGAAAGCAAGAAGTGGAAAGCTGTTACCAGAAGAGTATCAAGGAGGCTCATTCAGGTATGAACATCACATCTCAGACACACGTGAAGTGGGTCCAAGAGAAGCCCAGCCCATCATTAGACTAGGAAAATAAGCCATTTTGTTTGTCTTCAGTTCCGCTATTTTGTGTGTCAGTAAAATCTCCTGCTTTTTAGTAAATGTCATAGTTCTAAAAATTAATACTCCAAAATATTTAAAAGTTTCTTCAACGTAAAGTGAGATAATAGTACACCAATTTATTTTTGGCTCTTTAAAAAGTTTTGTTCTTGCTTTAGCATATATTTAACCACTTAAGGATGGCCTCCTGCACATATACGTCAGCAGAAAGGACCTGTACGTCCTCTTTAAGTGCCCAGCCGTGGGTCGACCCAGTCCGAAGCTCTGTGACCGTGGGACCTGTGGACCCGATCGCCGCTGGAGTCCCCGGAGCACAGCTTCCCTGTTCTTCACTGTGGCGCTGTCATTGATCGTGTGTTCCCTGATATAGGGAAACACAATTAATGACATCAAGCGTCCAGCCCCTTCCCCCTACAGTAAGAAACACATATGAGGTCACACATAACCCCTTCAGCGCCCCCTAGTGGTTAACTCCCAAACTGCAATTGTCATTTTCACAGTAAACAATGCATTTACATAGAATTTTTTGCTGTGAAAATTACAATTGTCCCAAAAATTTGTCAAAATTGTCCGATGTGTCCGCCATAATGTCGCGGTCATGAAAAAAATCACCGATCGTCGCCATTGTTAGTAAAAAAACGTTATTACTAAAAATGCAATAAAACTATCCCCTAACCAATCGATAAACACTTATTGCAATTTTTTTTTACCAAAAATATGTACAAGAATACGTATCGGCCTAAACTGAGGAAAAAAATATTTTTTTTTATTTATATTTTTGGGGGATATTTATTATAGCAAAAAGGAAGAAATATTGAATTTTTTTCAAAACTGTCGCTCTATTTTTGTTCATGGCGCAAAAAATAAAAACCGCAGAGGTGATCAAATACCACCAAAAGAAAGCTCTATTTGTGGGGAAAAAAGGACGCCAATTTTGTTTGGGAGCCACGTCGCACGACCGCGCAATTGTCGGTTAAAGCGACGCAGTGCCAAATCGCAAACACTGGCCAGGTCCTTTACCTGCATTTTGGTCTGGGTCTTAAGTGGTTAAACTGCTTCTGCGTGAGTTTGGAGTGGAGCACCTCGAGTAAATGTCATACAAAAGCTGGGATTGGTACTAGTATGTATTGGCAAATGGCAAAATAATGTATCCTACGCATTTCAGGGGCTTTGGCTTCCCCTTCCTCAGGGGGTCACACACAGCTCTAGCTTTACACAAACATGCATTATGACAGCAGCAAAACATGAAATTTGTTCTCAGTTGCACTGTTGCTGCATATAATCTCCATGCAACAATCGCTGACATTTTGTGCAACTGAAACCAAGCTTGACCCCTGAAGAAGGTGAGGGGGGGAATCCATCAAAATACATTGGATGTAATATATTACTACTTGCCAATAAAGTCTGCAATCAAACCATGCGTTTGTATGTCTTTTACTTGTTGTGTTCCTTATCGCACCCGGACAAAAGCCTTATTCATCTGGAAAACCAACACCACCCCAGGAACCTCCAAGCAGTCCAGGACCCAAAGTCCCACTAAATACTGCCATAGGAGATCCACAAATTTGGCTCGTCACAAATCATTCTAAAATATAATCCTAAATCTGTCCCGTGCTACCATCGACATATATATATATATATATATATATATATATATATATATATATATATGCACAGCATCCTCTTTAAAGAGGAGCTTCTTTCCCCTTCAAAAAAATGAAAAGTCAGCAGCTACAAAAGTAGTAGAAGAGGCAGGGCGGAGGTGGAGCAGCATAACTTCCACTCTTGGGTGATGCTCCGTTTTTTACTATGGTACATCTGGTCTTAGAGTTGCCCGCCGTAATTGAACCCAAAAACATATTCCCTTTGTTTACATTTTTCTAGCACAGAGGTAGACTGGAAACTCAAGCTGAATAGAGAGCAGTGGCTATTTTTCCATTTTATTGCAAGTTAAAGGCCTGTGATCCCTTACAGATCTATAATGGGTCAAAGAGGAAGTGATTTTATAGCTTTAGATGCTTTAAACTCCGCTGGTAAGTGGCTGCTGAGTAGAGCCAGCTGGCATCTGTGGCTGTTGATGAAAGTAATGATTTCCAGGCATGCAATGTATCTGGCCACTGCATTTACTTTGCATACATTCCGTTAATTTACATTAAAGTAGTATTTGCTGCTCTCTAGTCATTTCAAAAGCAACAAAGTATAAACCAGAAATCCCTCTTTTAATGAATCGGTTCACCCAAAAATTGGTATTTCAATTTATAATTTTTTTTAAATACTGATGCATGACGCTCAGATGTTTGTGTTAAATGCAGAATTAAATGTGTATTCCTCTTTTTTATTCTTATGTGTCCTGCAGTATCTCCAATCTTGGCATGTTTGGGATTACTGGATTCAGTGCGGTAATAAACCCTCCACAGTCCTGCATCCTGGCGGTTGGACGCTCCCGGACTGAGCTGGCCATGGCAGAAGATGAGGAAGGGGAGCCCCAAATCTGCCGGAAAGTGCTGATGAGCGTTACGCTGTCCAGTGACGGTCGTCTGGTGGACGATGAACTGGCATCTATGTTCCTTGATCAGTTTCGAGCCAACTTGGAGAACCCAATCAGATGTGCTCTAGTGTGAATGAATGTATATCTCGCCTCATGGAATATGTTACAGAACTACAACGTGTAGCGATTACTACAAGCGAACAAACATTGGATTAATAAAGCAAACTAACTTATTGGAAATGGCTCAGTGTGGCTTTGTTTTATGTGTTATATAAAATAGATAATGGCTGTTCAATTGGCCTGATGAATATATATATTTCATTAGAGGTCAGTTATATTAACCTATCCATGTTGTAGATATTGGCGACATCACTGCAAGAGCATCTTTTTCATTCACTAGAACCCTGTGACATTAGTGACGGTGCATCCTACCTTTTCATTAGAGACCAGTGACATCACTGTTAGTGCAGCCTATCCATTCATTAGATACCAGTGACATCCCTGATAGTGTAGCCAATCCATTCATTAGAGACCAGTGACATCACTGATAGTGCAGCCCAGGGCTCAAGTCCTGTGGGAACGGTGTCCCTGCACTTTTTTCACAGCAGGAACTCAGTTCCCTTTGCAGGACTAGAGCAGCCCGAGCCAATCCTTCACTAAGCGGCGATGCCCAGCTCGAGTCACCGTCAGGGGCAGGCTATCCTTAGTAATCCTTTGTTACTGGCTGCTTCCTGTATATGGATTCATCAGGTAGTGTGCGGGTATTCCATCACTTCCTTGATGCCGCAATGTCTCCTGGGAGCTTTTGTCATTGTTCCCAGGAGACATTGCGGAGGTCTGCGCCAGTTATCGCAGTATTTAGAAAGAACTTGCTTAACTACTTCCCGACGGCCTTACGACTTTGTACGGCCGCAGGGTGGCTCTAATTCTCTGGGAGGCCGTGTTTTTACGGCCTCCGTTCCTCCAGGCCACTAGAGGGCGCGCGAACGTGCCCGCCGCATCCCTGAGATGCCGATGCGCGTGCCTGGCGGCCGCGATGTCCGCCAGGCACTCGCGATCGGTTGTTACAGGACAAGGATGTGGATCTCTGTGTAAACACAGAGATCCATGTCCTGTCAGGGGAGAGAGGAGACCGATCTGTGTACATAGGGCAGTGTTTCTCAATTCCAGTCCTCACGCCCCCCCCCCAACAGGTCATGTTTTCAGGATTTCCCTCAGATGAAAAGGCTTTACTAAGGCAGTGAAACTGATCAAATCACCTGTGCAAAATAATAGAAATCGTGAAAACCTGACCTGTTGGGGGGGCGTGAGGGCTGGAATTGAGAAACACTGACATAGGGACATAGTTCGGTCACCCCCCTCCCCCCACAGTTAGAACACAATTCAGGGTACACATTTAACCCCTTCCTCACCCCCTAGTGTTAACCCCTTCAATGTCAGTCACATTTATACAGTAATTAGTGCATATTTATAGCACTGATCGCAGTATAAATGTGAATGGCGTCAAAAGTGTCCGATGTGTCCGCCATAACGTCGCAGTCCCAATAAAAATCGCAGATCGCCGCCATTACTAGTAAAAATAATTAATAATAAAAATTAATAATAATTCTGTCCCCTATTTTGTAAGCGATATAACTTTTGCGCAAACCAGTCGCTTATTGTGATTTTTTTTTTACCAAAAATATGTAGAAGAATACATATCGGCCTAAACTGAGGAAAAAATGTATTTTTAAAAAAAAAATGGGCTATTTATTATAGCAACAAGTAAAAAATATTGACTTTTTTTTCAAAATTGTCGCTCTTTTTTTGTTTATAGCGCAAAAAATAAAAACCGCAGAGGTGATTAAATACCACCAAAAGAAAGCTCTATTTGTGGGGAAATAAGGACGCCAATTTTGTTTGGGAGCCACGTCGCACGACCGCGCAATTGTCAGTTTAAGGGACGCAGTGCCGGAAGCTGAAATTTCACCTGGTCAGGAAGGGGTTATACGTGCCCAGTAAGCAAGTGGTTAAACTCTGACAAAAGCTCCCAGGAGACATTGCGGCATCGAGGAAGTGACTGAATACCCGCACACTACCCGATGAATCCATATACAGGAAGCGGCCAGTAACATAAAGGATTACTAAGATACAGTGGATCGAAAGAAAAAAACATGCGGTTTAGTAATTATGCATATGAGCGTATCATTTTTTTTGGGAGGAGTGGATCTTGGCTGGGAGTTCCCACACTTTTTTCCCCAGGACTTGACCCCTGGTGCAGCATATTCATTCATTAGAGACCAGTGACATCACTGATAGTGCAGCCTATCCATTCATTAGAGACCAGTGACATCACTGATAGTGCAGCCTATCCATTCATTAGAGACCAGTGACATCACTGAAGGTGCAGCCTATCCATTCATTCGAGACCAGTGACATCACTGAAGGTGCAGCCTATTCATTCGAGACCAGTGACATCACTGAAAGTGCAGCCTATTCATTCGAGACCAGTGACATCACTGAAGGTGCAGCCTATTCATTCGAGACCAGTGACATCACTGATAGTGCAGCCTATCCATTCATTAGAGACCAGTGACATCCCTGATAGTGTAGCCAATCCATTAATTAGAGACCAGTGACATCACTGATAGTGCAGCCTCTCCATTCATTAGAGACCAGTGACATCACTGAAGGTGCAGCCTATCCATTTATCAGAGCAGGGGTTGCCGAACATTCTAATTAAGGGGTCAGTTTACTGCCCTTTAGAACTTGTGTGGATCTGATTGTGGCTCATGGGAGTAGAAAATGGTATTGGTGAAAAGAATAATGCCCCAATCGATGGTGTCAGAGAAATGGTGTCCCAAGTGCCTAATAAAGGCAAGCAAAGGGCTGCAGTTTAAAAACCACTGCTTAGAAAGCAGTGTCATCCTTGACACTGCAGCTTATCCATTTATTAGAGACCAGTGACATCACCGACGTGTAGCCTATTAATTTGCTAGTGACCAGTGACATCACTAACAGCACATACTATCCAATCACTAGAGACCAGTGACAATACAGCCTATATATTCACTGGAAAACCGTGTTATAACTGTTGGCACATTTTACCAATTCAATGGAGACCAGTGACCTGCATGACCTACACATTTATTGGACCAGTGACGACATGGACAGTTCATCCTATCCTTTCACTAGAGACCAGTGACATCAATGACTGTGCAACCTACTATCCATTTACTAGACACTTGTGACATCATGTCACTGGTCCTTTATAGCAGTGGTCATCAACCCTGTCCTGCAGGGCCCACTAACAGGCCAGGTTTTATGTATTACCTTGGGGAGATGCAGACTGGAATACTGCAATCACTGAGCAGCAAATGAAATCACCTGTGATGCATTTCTGTTATCTTGCAAACATGGCCTGTTAGTGGGCCCTGCAGGACAGGGTTGATGACCATTGCTTTATAGGGACCAGTAACATCACTGGCCGTACATCCTACCCATTCAATAGAGACCAGCAAATTCACTGACCGTACAACCTACCCATTCACTAGAGACCAGTGACATCACTGACTGCCTGCTACTGAATCAATTGGGACCAGTGACCTCACTGACAATACAGCCTACGCATTCACTAGAGACCAATGACATCATTGACCCTGCTGGTCTACCCATTCACTAGAGACCAATGACTTTACTGACAGTGCAGCCTATTTATTCACTAGACAGACTAGTGACATTGCTGACAGTGCAGCCTATCCAATCACTAGGGACCAGTGACCTTACTGACAGTACAGCCCATTTCCTAGAAGCACAAAAAAGGCAGGAGCTACTCGCAATATATCACGTTTTGAAATCTCCATGGCTACAGAAGATCTTTAGACTGTATGGAACTATCTAAAAGGACACTTACCTGTTCAAGGATCAAGCGCCATACTCATCTGGGTCGGTTCTTCACCATTCTTCTGATCCCCGGCCTTCGGGTCCTCGGCACTGGCATGTTTACTAAAGGAAGAGGGTTGTGACTCTTTGCGGCTTCCCACTGCCCATGCGCGAGCTGCACTGCACTGCGCTTTGTGAATGGTCCCTTCTGGGACTTGTGATGTGTACCAGAAGGCTACAAAGTGGTAGCGGGTACCTGTAAAAATAAGGTACCCACTCCCCCAAAAATAATATATCCAAAAGTGATAGAAGAAGGGGGTGGAGGCTGCAGAAACGCGTAAGTTCTGCTTTAATAGTGCGCTCCTCCTCACATGGCCAGGAGAACACGTGTTGGCACAACATGAGGAAACTTGAGTAGATAAAAGTAATATATCGTACTTTATTTCTCCAAAATTAAAAGCTACCAGGAATGTGATGCTACATACTACTGTATAATACTTAATACTAGATATATATTTCCATTTCCTTTTCACAGGTTATGTATAGAGGGTGCTGTAAATGGCTTTTAATGAACATATGTTTGTAATTTTGGCGAAATAAAGTATATTCTTATTATCTACTCATGTTGTGCCAACTTTTCAAACCTATAGGATTTCTATGGCTTTTATATGTATATTTGTATTTCTATATAAGGTTCCATATGAGCAGTGAAAACCTGACTGGGGTTCTCACTGCTCACCACTCTAGCAAAAATGTAAAAACTTATTTGGATATACTCTAAAAGAGACCTATGGCTTTGTAAAAAAAAAAATGTAAAAAGCCATACCCATCTAGATGGCTGCAGCACCGATCCCAACAGTTGTTCCCCGCGGGCATCTAAGATTTCAGAGCTAAGCGATCAAACACCACTGATCACTCAGCTCTGTCCTCAGCCTGCAGAGAGCTGGTGACTTGTCAGTCACCAGCTCTCTGCTCTTTCCCCCCCCCAGCACTCACTGCTTTTTGGAGGGGGGGATGACAGCTGGCTCAGGCTCTTGGAGGCTTACCGAGAGGCTGAGCCAGCTGCTGGTCTCTTCAGAGCCTGGATTGGGTCTGTGTTGACTGAAAACGGGTCACAGCAGTGCAGAAAGACCTGCACTCCTGTTATGCATAGGAGAAGTATAACCAAAAAAGCTGTGACTATACTTAATTCTAAATGTCCAATTTTTTAGCCATGTCTTCAGTCTTTGTGCCGGAGGAAAGGCTCTCATTGAACTCATGGATGGAGACTTTTACTTTTTGCTCCTGCCCTTTTGCATTTCAACTCTCTTTGACCTGATTTAACCAACTCATTGTCAAAGTGTGTCGCCTGCCTGTGTATAATAAGCCTCTTGTATGATGAAATGCTGCATTGAGTTAATATAGAAGCTATCCTCCTGTTTGGTACTAGAGCAGTGTCTCTTCCGTCAGCAACTAAATAGTGTGCGCCACCAAAATGTGTATGCCAGGCGGGGAGTGCCAGTCCCTGTGTCTGCCCGGCTCAATGGATCTCTTGTATTGCACTGGGGCATGGCCTGTTTGTGGCGGTCGGCCAGCATTTTCCCTGTTTGTATCTCTGAGCTGCTCTTGTGTATTAATTGCTGTCCTTTGTATCTGTTCCTAGGTGCATAAATCACACTTATCCAATGCTGCTTCTCAAGCTTAAAGCTGAACTCCAGGCAACAGGCAGTTTTCTCTTCTAAAGGATTTGTATTTCTATCCATCCAGTCCTGAGTTTTGCACAGCTCTACCGTGCATAGATGTCTTATCAGGCAGAGCAGGAGGTTTGAGTTTTCTCTGCTGCAGGTAAGTAGCACTTACTGGTCTTGTCTCTCCCCCAGTGTGTGACTGGACACTGAAAGGAGAAGCAGCAGACTGATGAGCTCATCTCTGTCCTTCTGCTCTTCTCCTGAAAGCAGGGCTGTTTTAATGCATGGGCATCCCTGGGTATTGCCCAGGGGCCCCAGGTGCATGGGGGCCCCATGATAATCTTGCATTGAATTATACTTGCCAACTGTCCTGGATTTGCTGGGACAGTCACGTTTTTACTAAACTGTCCTGGGATAGCTGTGTCCAAGACTGGCCCAGAACGTGTACTGTGCCCTCCTGTCTCCCCCATACTGTGTTCTTTGCGTTGTCTTGGCTGGCATTTTTTTTATTGTTTAAAATCAATTTTATTGAAACTACTAATAAATATGTGCTTAATTCTATTAACTATTTATACTTGGGTGTGCAAATTGGGGCAAGCTGGTAGGGGCCCCCAGAGCATTACTTTGCCCAGGGGCCCATGAAGCTATTAAGACAGCCCTGCCTGTAAGTATGTTCCTTGTTGGCACATAAGCACAGCTGATTGGCTCCTTGTGCTGTTTCTTACTCTCTGTCTAAGCTCTGCAGTAAAGAGGGAACTACCGGAGGCTAATGCCTGGTCCAAATCAGGAACTTGGGCTTCCTGCATTATAAAAAAAAAAAGGGGGGGAGGTTAATATGAGTGAGCTGTATTACACTGGAAAGCTGGAAAGCTGTTCAGTTATAGGAATGAATGGTGCCCCAGAAAGATCGCCCAGCGAGCCACACAGTAAAGGTCAGTGGAATGGGAAGCAATATGAGTATTTTCTTACAGCATACTGTACTAAGAAGAGGGGATGGGCAAGTGCATACAGTACAAGTTCACTAGAAGTCAACTAGTCCTTTTTATAAATACTGAATTAATACAGAGCTGCATTAATTTGTCTATTTCATATCTGCCTGGAGCTTTAACCAATTTCAATAGCACCGTACGCACATACAGTATATATCCTGGCATTGAGGTGGTATACTGGCATCATGATTGCTATACAGCCGCTGGATTATTCATATGCAGAGGAAGGGGCCCACACCCCCCTTACGGAGCTCTGTTCAAGCCATCATCTGAAAATGGAAAGAGTATGACACAACTTCAAATTTACCAAGACATGGCCGTCCATCTAAACCAGGGATGTCAAACTCAATTTCATTTGCGGGCCGCATCAGCATAATGATTGCCCTCAAAAGGGCTGGTTGTATCTGTAAGATTAGATGTCCAGCGCATCCCCTCCCCTTACATTAGATGTCAAGAGCCACCCCGTTCATTCTGTTCAAGCTTTCAAATAAACTTGGATTGTGAAAAAAAAAGAGCCACCCCAACATCAGAAGTTGAGTCCCCCACTCTCCCTTACATCACAGTGCACCCCCCTTTCCTTATGCTGCTGCTAGGAAGAAGATGAATGCATTGCTTGAAAGCAGAAAGTAAGGGTCTGGAGTAGAACCAGAGGGCTATAGATTTCCTTCAGCTGTAGGATAGGTGCAAGGGCCATATGAAATGGCCTGGAGGGCTGGATTTGGCCCGCTGGCCTTGTGTTTGACACATGTGACCTAAACTGACAGGCCAGGCAAGGAGAGCATTCATCAGAGAAGCAGCCAAGAGGTCCATGGTAACTCTGGAGGAGCTGCAGAGATCCACAGCTCAGGTAGGAGAATCTGTCTACAGGGCAACTATTAGTCATGCTCTCCACAAATCTGGTCTTTATGGAAGAGTGGCAAGAAGAAAGACATTGTTAAAAGAAAGCCATAAGAAGTCATGTTTGCAGTTTGTGAGAAGCCACGTGGGGGACACAGCAAACTTGTGAAAGAAGGTGCTCTGGTCAGATGACACCAAAATGTAATATTTTTACCTAAAGGCAAAACACTATGTGCTTTTAAAACTAACTGCACATCACCCTGAGCACACCACTGTGAAACATGGTGGTGGCAGCATTATGTTGTGGGGATGCTTTTTCTTCATCAGGGACAGGGAAGCTGGTCAGAGTTGATGGGAAGATGGATGGAGCCAAATACAGGACAATCTTAAAAGAAAACCTACTAGAGTCTGCAAAAGACTTCAGACTGGGGCAGAGGTTCACCTTCCAGCAGGACAACGAATGTACAGCCAGAGCTACAATGGAATGATTTAGATCAAAGCATATTCATGTGTTAGAATGGCCCAGTCAAAGTCCAGACCTAAATCCAATTGACAATCTGTGGCAAGACTTGAAAATTGCTGTTCAGACGCTCTCCATCCAACCTGATAGAGCACGAGATCTTTTGCAAAGAAGAATGGGCAGAAATGTCCCTCTCCTAGATGTGCAAAGCTGGTAGAGACATCCCCAAAAAGACTTGCAGCTGTAATTGCAGCGAAAGGAGGTTCTACAAAGTATTGACTCAGGGGGGCACCATGCAAATGTACCCCCACACTTTTCACATATTTATTTGTAAAAAAAAATGTTAAAAACCATTTATAATTTTCCTTCCACTTCACAATTATGTGCCATTTTTCCATTTGTGTTGGTCAATCACATAAAATCCCAATAAAATACATTTATGTTTTTGGTTGTAACATGACAAAATGTGAAACATTTCAAGGGGTATGAATACTTTTTAAAGGCACTGTAGCTTAGAATTTTAAAAGTTTTTATATGGGTGGAGTTACCCTTTAAAGTAGCAAGTCGTCCCTGATAACCTTTACAAGCCGCAGGTTACTAGGGCCCGATGGAAGCTGTCTGAGTCTATATTGCTTCCTGCTTCATGCTCGTATGAGCTTCATGCAGAGTACACACCCAGAATCTTCGGTGAATGGCTCCATCCATGTGGAATGCATTTTTACTGTTTGACTTAATGCAGATGCTTCACTTTCCTCATCTGCTATTTTTATCCTCGGGATGACATCCTGTGCAAAGTAAATTAGCTCCTTGGATGGGTGCCTTTGTTTTAGCTCATGTCATTGCTGTATGTAATATCTGGCCGTGCATTCAGAGTTATTATGAACTTTATTGATCGCATTCATTCCTGAGCACTTCATGGGGGACACGAGGCTTATGCCTCTTTTGCTGTATCGTAGATAACGAGAGGTTTTGCATTAATCTTTCAGGGATACTGTACAGGTCACTTGAACTTTCTAAGCACACAACTTATGATGCACTTTTAAAGTACTACACGAGTCCCAAGTCCAGTTGTGTGATGCACATTCCTCATGAAGTAAAAGTAAATCTTCATTTGCCTTCCCTTGCATGAGCCAAATTCTTCTCCATTTGTGTCTCACACGCTCCCCCACCCAGACACTGCAGCTCACAGTTGGAGATTTTCAGCAGTGCAGTCAAGCCAGAAAGTTGGTTATTTTTTTTTTATTGTGCCGCGTACACACGACCGTGCTAAAAAATGCTTGAGCATAGCATGGTGACGTACGACGGCACTATAAAGAGGACGTTCCATTAGAATGGCGCCACCCTTTGGGCTGATTATGCTAATTTCCTGTTTTGTAACCTGCTTCTGAGTTTCCCCCTCGTTAAAGCCTACACACGACTGTTTTTCTCGTCGAGAAAAATGCTCTGGAGCCTACGCACGACCAATTTAAAAAATTGCATTTTTCTCGTCATGAAAAACAGTCATGTGTACACGGCATTAGTTTTTGCCATGAGAGCATGAGGTGAGGTTGAATGAATGAGTAACTTGTATAATGTTACAAAAGCGAACTAAATCGCCTCAAGGCGCTTTTTCAGCCAGTGTCCACCTGTGTCTTCCGAAGAGATGGGTCTTAAGCTTCTTCCTGAAGGCCAGATGGTTTTCTTCCAAGCGGATGTCCACGGGTAGAGCGTTCCGTAGCAGGGGGACTGCAAATCTTTGTTCGCCTTTTGATCTGTAGCGGGTCTTGGGGATGTGGAGGAGGTTCTGGTTAGTTGACCAGAGGGGGCGACTTGGGGTGTAGTGCTTTATTTTTTCGCGGGTATTTGTGGATGAGGCAGAGGGTCTTAAATGTAACCCGATCCTTTACGGCTAGCCAATGGAGGGTCCTCGGGGACGGGGTGATTGATTCCCAGGGTTTTTTTTTTCCAGTTACCTGTCTGGCTTCTGTGTTCTGGACCACTTGTAGATGTGAAATTTGGTATTTGAGAAGTCCTAGGTAGAGAGAGTTTGCATAGTCGAGTCGGGAATTGATGATTGTTCCAACTACTGCTGCTGTGTCTCCTTCCGGGATGAAGGGGATGAGTCTACGCAATAGGCAAAGAAGGTGGTGCGATCCGCTGACTACTGATCCTATTTGTGCATCCATCGTCATGCCTGAGTCCACTGGCGTAGCGGGGGGGGGGCAGGGGGGGCTCCTGCACCGGGGCGAAAAAATTGCGGGGGGCGAAATCCTGGTGTCCGCGGAATGCGCCGCCGCCTTAGGAAAGGCCGCGGCTTTGGCCTAGCTCTGGAGCTGTCGGCCATCTTGGTACACCCGGCGGCGGCGCGCCTGGTTGGCTGGTGGAACTGTCTGTCTCCCTTGATGTGGGAGTGGCGGGAAACACCAGCCAACCAGGCAGAAGGGCGCGCTGATTGGCCTGGAACATGTGTTTGTTTACAGCACGGCGGCATCTCCATCTCCAGCAAGGTAAGTGGGGGGGGTCGGTGTAAATCTAAAGGGGTGCTCTGCCTGATCTCCACCTATCCACCTCAGAGCCTGTCATTTTAGTTAAACTGCTGGGACTTGTAGTTCTCCATCTTCTCCTGGGGCTCATGGAGATTGGAGAACTACAAGTCCCAGCAGGTTATACATTATCATACAATAAGGCTCTGAGGTGGATGGGTGTGGATTGCATGCACCTAAACCCCAGAAGAAGATGGAGAACTACAAGTCCCAGCAGGTTATAATATAAGGCTTCGAGGTGGATGGATGTCCGGACACCCATCCATCTCGGAGCCTTATATTATAACCTGCTGGGACTTTTAGTTCTCCATCGTCTCCTGGGGCTCAGGTGCATGCGATCCACCATCTATGGGACTACAAGTCCCAGCAGTAAGAAAAACTGAACAAAGATGGTGGATTGCATGCACCCGAGCCCCAGGAGACGATGGAGAACTACAAGTCCCAGCAGGTTATAATATAAAGCTCCGAGGTGGATAGATGTCTGGACAGTGACAATTGGTGGCACAGTGGTGACGATTGATGGCACAGTGGTGACGATTGATGGCACAGTGGTGACGATTGGTGGCCCAGTGGTGACAATTGGTGGCACAGTGGTGACAATTGGTGGCACAGTGGTGACAATTGGTTTCACAGTGGTGACGATTGATGGCACAGTGGTGACAATTGGTGGCACAGTGGTGACAATTGGTTTACAGTGGTGACGATTGATGGCACAGTGGTGACAATTGGTGGCACAGTGGTGACAATTGATGGCATGGTACAGTGACTGCATTTGATGGCATGGCGCCCTGTGATTGGGCGTATGTGGTTATGCGCTAGCGCCGGGGGGGGGGGGGCGAAAAAAAAGTTCTGCCCCGGGCGCCCATAACTCTGGTTACGCCACTGCCTGAGTCAAAGATAACTCAGAGGCTTTTGGCTTTAGTGCTTGGGGTGATGGTTTGTGCAAGGATGGTAGGTGGTGTGAATGTCGTGCTAGGGTTTTTGTTTTGGTTTGCATTAAGGAGAGGAGTTAATCTGTGGTTACCAGATTTTCACAATTAAATAAGGGGACTGTCCATAGTAAATAGTGACTGATAGCAACCACAAATGTATCATCTATTGGAGACAAATGTTCCGGTAAAGACTCTCTAACATGGGAATTCCCATTACTTTGATAATATTTCATCTCTGTGTCGGTGGTGGCCCGTAATGCAGGGAGCAGAGGCGCCATCCACCTTAACCATGCATCCGACACCCTAATCTACATGCTGGGTGCCGGATGCATGGATTCCAAAGGAGGTTTTTTTTTTTTTTTTTTTTTTAGAAGCAAGTTATTAGAGCCTATTTGGCTTTAAAAAAGAGTGGGCTTGGGGCGCAGAGCACACCCTCTTGATTCTCCTCCAGTGGGTCCTGAGATTGGCCAAAAGGAAAGGCGATGCTATTGGCCACCTTAGCAACAGTAGCTGAAGCTTCACTGTGGAATGCCTTTCTATAGGGTAGGTGGAAGGAGCAGAGTGATTTAGCGCTAGTGCCCATGTGCAGTCTCCCTCCTATTTGATTCTCCGTTATTAGGCAAACTATGCAGCCGGTGCTGCCTGTCAATTACACTTAATAGGGTGGCAGTGACACCCTTAGAGCAGCAGTTCCCAGTGCAGGGATGTAGAACCTCTGTGGTGCCCCCCTAGATGCGTCACCCGGGGCAGGCGCCCCCCCCCCCCCTAGTTTTGGCCCTGGCTGCCTAGGAGGAGGAGGGAAGGGACGCACAACGAAAGCCGCCGTGATGCCAAGGAGGAGGAGATGCAGGGGAAGCCGCCGCCCAGAGGAGCGTTACCCACAACCTGGATGGGGTAAGTGCAGGGCTGGTAAATGACCGACTGGGGGTTGCTGCGGGTGCAGTGTTTACGCCCCCTACCAAAAAAAAAAATGTTTACCACCAGCTGCTACTGCTGTCTGTGCATCTCCATGAAAAAGTGTGGGACCAAAAAAAAAAAGTTTTATTTTTTCTCTACTATATATACAAAACTAGAAAAAAATGGTCAGATTGTGAATATCCAATGACAGTGCAATATCACAAATCTGGAGAGAATTCTGGTTTAGGTGAATATTAGGGAAAATTCTAATATTTTTTTTTGTTCAAACTGGCATGAGCTGAATCTGTATTTATTTAAAGCCTGAGAACCATCTCAGATGCTCTCGTTCTTATGCCAGCCAGTAGCAATAACGTCATTCTTTTATAAATTTTCATCTCATGACTTTTAGGCGTTCACCAAGAAATGTCTGTAACTAGATATCCTTTGCTCTACTTTATATGAATAAGTCACAGAATAAAAGTCTAATTTCAGTTTTTTTCATGTAATTATAATAAAGACAGATTAGATTAAGACATAATGCCATGTCAGTCTTGCGTTTTATGCTAGCTTTTCAACAGCTAACAAATGGCTGGCCCATCTTTAAGTGTTACTAATTTTTTTTAATTTTAGTTTTGGATAGAATGGGAAAGGGTTAAAACCCCTTGAGGATCTGTTGCTGTCTGCGTCCCCATTGGGGAGATTTTTCTGTATTTTATATCTTCAGAGATACAATATGAAGTGAAAAGCTCCCAAAATTGATGAAAAACATCCCACCTCTTAACCACTCAGTCCCAATTGTCAATTGACGGCAGCTTAGGGGATCTGAATATCCAAGCTGCCGTCAATTGACGTCATTGTTTTCTCCGGCCACTGCGCGTCCCCGAGATGCCGATGCGCGTGCCTGGCGGTCGCGATGTCCGCCAGGTACCCTCTGATCGCAGTTTTTAGAGCAGGGACGTGAAGCTCTGTGTGTAAACACAGAGCTCCACGTCCTGTCAGTGAGAGGAGACAGATCTGTTTCTCTTGTACATAGGGAGACAGCATCGGTCACCTCCCCCAGTCACCCCCCACACAGTTAGAATACACCCAGGACTCACATTTAACCCCTTCCTCACCCCCTAGTGTTAACACCCTTCACTGCCAGTCACATTTATAACAGTAATTAGTGCGTTTAAAAAAAACGCAAATTGTCAGAATTCTAAAAAAATGTAATTCTAAAAAATTGTCAGAATTCATTTCTATCCCTTATTTCCTAGCCACTATAACTTTTGCGCAAACAATTACTATACGCTTATTGCGTTGTTTTTTTTTAACCAAAAATATGAAAAAACATATCGGCCTAAACTGAAAAAAAATATATATTTTTTAAAAAAAATTGGATTTTTATTATAGCAAAAAGTAAAAAATATTCTGTTTTTTTTTTTCAAAACGCAGAGGTGATCAAATACCACAAATGAAAGCTCTATTTGTGGGAAAAAAAGGACGTCAATTTTGTTTGTAAGGCACGTCGCACGACCGCCGCTGCATTTTTAATTTAAAGCGACGCAGTGCTGAAAGCTGAAATTTCGCCTGGGCGGGAAGGGGGTATATGTGCCCAGTAAGCAAGTGGTTAAAGGAGTTGCAAAGGCAGAAGGTTTACGAGCAAATACATCTGATCAAATCAGTCGGACAGATCGATTTGAACAGATCTGTCTGCTGGGATGTATTGGTTTGATTGTGTACAACACGATCAAACCAAAATCCCCGCCGCAGACAGCGCGCTGACGTGTCTGACGTTGACGCCGCCATGTCACCGCACCAGGAGTAAAACACTTCGGCGCATGCGTCGAATCCATTCGACGCATTTGCGAGCAGATATGTCTGCTGGTTAGAGTACTAACTAGCAGACATATCGGTCCGACGGGTTCCCAGCCGACAGATTTCAAAGCATGCTTTCAAATCTGTCGGCTGGCCAAATACGTCTCTTTGCCCGTACACACGATCGAATCTGTCTGCTGAAACGGTTCATCAGACAGGTTTCAGCAGACAGATTTGATCGTGTGTACGCAGCCTTACAGTTTTTTCTCTATTGTTTTGGCTCATTTCTTGAAACCGAAATTACATTCTCAAAACTCTAAGGCCTCGTACACACGATCGGACTTATCCGATGAAAAACGGTCCGCGGACCTTTCCATCGGATATGTCCGATCGGGAGTTTGATCCGATGGCGTGTACACACCATCGGAAAAATTCAAATTCCGCGCCCCGGACGCCGTGACAGCGGTGACGCGGCGGTGAACGTTGACGGCCGCCACGTCTACCCGCTACGTCACCGCACCGAAAGTAAAACACTTCCGGCATGCCCGAATCCATTCGGCAGCGCGTCGGCGGCGGTGCGGGACGACATTCTGCTGGTAATGTACTAACCAGCAGACATGTCGGGCGACAATTCCCACCCGATAGATTTCAAAGCATGCTTTGAAATCTGTCTGGACAAATCTGTCCGCTAGCCCATACACACGAGCGGAAATGTCTTGCTGAAACGCTCCAACGACCTTTCAGCGGACATATCCCCTCGTGTGTACCAGGCCCTAAGATCATTGGCAAAACAGTCTTACATTCACAACAACACTATAACTCAATTGCAAAAGCTCATATCTTTCCCAAAACTGTTCACTCATGCTTCAAAACCATATCCTTTCCCATATAAAGAGTCAGTGCCTCCAAAATGGCAAAGATTCTTCTCAATCTTGGCTCGTTTCTTGGTACAGACCAACAATCTCAGCTCTCTTTTTTGCCAAATAACCTGGATGGTTCGGCACAACACCATGGTTCACCTTCATAAGTTCATATCTTTCCCAAAACGTCACTCATGTGTCAAAACTAATTTCTTTTTCATTCAAATAGTCAGTGCCCCCAAAATGCTTCATCCCTTTGGCATTGTGTAAGCACTGCAAGTCAAAATGTTTAGATTTTTATCTCGATGGCAGAGGACCATTGAAATATCCCTCATGTCCACCTTTCAGTCTTAGCCCAGTCCTTTATTGACAATGGTTACTGTACAGTTTTTGTCTAGCTAACTGAATACAATTGTGTATAAAACTGAAAAAAAGAAAAGATTAGCCCTCCAAGTAGCGTCCAAGGTTTGACATCACACATTGCACTCATACTGCCAAGGAAAAATTACTTTACAGTATTGTAACAATTATCATTCACACACAAAGTAACTTCCATACATGAGACTAAAAAGAAAACGTATACAGCAAAATATACGGAAATATAAACACACAAACAAAAAACAAGGACAATTAAATTTAGCCTACAATGCTGTAAATAAAGCTCGAGTTTCACAACTACTGTAAGGCCCCTTTCACATGCAGATCAGTAATGATCCGTCCATGAACCTCCACTTAGAGCGATCCCCCTAAGCCGGCGGATGACAAGGAGGTTCTCGCACACTGTGCAAGGACTGCCCTGCCACTCTCCGCTCTCTCCTATGGGGGGATTGGATAACACAGACCGTCTGTCCGTGTTTACCCGATCCAATCCGCCAGATGGATGAAAAGTAGGTTTTTCCTCCTTTCTTACTATTGCCGTCTGATGTCAGTGGGCATGTCACCCCTGACATCCGCTGCTCCATAGAGGAGCACAGAGTGCCCATTCAGACCTGAACAGGCCACCCGTGTGGAAAGACCCCT